>QGMF01000826.1:0-16031 GCA_007821475.1 Lachnellula arida
GGGCTGGTCGCGGGGTGTTAGCTTATTGCTGGGTGGGGTAGGGGCAGGGGGATGCACGGATGTTTAGCTGTATGGTTGATGGATTGGAGATGTTGGTGGAAATGTAGACCGAAGAGAGACTGAGGCGGTCGTAGGTAGTCAAAAGACTTTTGAGGAGATTGTACCATGGAGAGGAGTTCTGGATAGGTGAGGATGGTGGTGGAGGGGATCGTGCTGATGAGATTGTAAGGATCAAGGAGCTCATAATGATTGTAAAGTTGAGTGGGATAAGGTGCGTATGGCTGGTGAAAGTATGATAGTAGAATCCTGCTTGGGTGTCAGTTATATTACTGTCTGCTTACATGTATGTCATCCTTAGCGTACCTACACCTGACATTCGTTCATCAATGGTGGCTATGCTGTTAGGCACCGATCAATCCAACAGCTGTTTGACGTCGTCGCATTCGCTCCTACCTACCTAGTCTACGGAAGCAATTTGGGCTATCAAGCAATTTGGGCTAGCGAAGATTTCTATGGTAAAACACACCTCAATCTTAATCTCGCATATTTTTATAAGCAATAGGTATTAAAAATTTACTATTTCTTTAATAAAGGCATTATATAATAATAAACTATAGGATAAAGTTTATATATCTAAAGGCCTATGTATAAATATTACATTCTAGCTTTCTTTTCTTATTTATATCTCTATTTAAATAAGTTATTAAAAATTTATATATATATTCCCCTTAAAATGCACTATTTTTGGCTCCAGCCCAAATTGCTTCCGTAGACTAGGAGCGAATGCGACGACGTCTATCACGTGAAACGCTACTGTAAATAGAACCTTTTCTATTTTAACGACAACTCTCATTTCTGACCAATCGCAAACACTACGACGGTGAACTTAACTGGAGCGAGAATGGCGAGCGTTACGTCTTGAAATTGTTCAGAGACTACGTTTTCCACCAAGTCAACGCGGAAGGCAGACCCATTGTTGATATGGGGCATATCCTTGCCTGTTTTAATAAACTCGATGCTGGTAGCCAGGAGCAAATCACATTGAACATCGTTAAAAATAACGCAAAATGTTAAACTTATTATTACCTGTGGATCTCTGTCATAGTGTCTTCTTCGTATTCAGCTTGTTACAACTTCTTTGATATTCTACTTCAAATCTACAAGTTACACATCAACGCCCGAGGTGCGCCCGGTCCACCTGGCCTGCCAATTCTTCCTATAGGTACCCCGGTATTTCCATATTTTCCGTTAGTGCGCAGGGGGGTTCCTCGCTACACCTGTATGCCAGTCATACTTGTTCAAAAATGACGCTGTAGCATACAGCGCATAAGTGTCTGCATTAAATTCCTGTCCCGAGGTTGCTGCTTCACATCTAGCAAATCCGTAGCCAATCATATCATCTGTATAAACACCATTAGACTTATTTCGAACAAGTGAAAAGGCGACGGCTCAGGAAAATTCTACTCACTTGTGTTACAGAGTTGGTGCGTCATCTCGTGTAAGAAGAGACCTGTCACAGCATAGTACTCAGAGATATATGCCGAACCGTCTGTCGGGATAGTGGACGAGCCCGTATATTCCCTCACTGAAGGCTTAAAAGTGAACGCCGGGCCTTCGGCGGAAGCAGGGAATGTGCCAAATGTGTTGGGGCAGAAAGTGATAATGTATCTTGGGTAATGTATCGTGCTACCACCTTCGCGAAGATTCGCGGCGCAAACCCCATCTCGTGATGGTGCGGGGAAAGAAGGACCTTTCTTAAGAAGTTGCGGGTCGAGGTAGGTTCCTGTTCCAGCATCATAGAAAGCAAAATCAGTGCCAGCGAAAACTGATGAGTTGAAAGCATTAGCAGAGCTGATTTGTTTTTGTAAACGGAATACGTACCTCTTGAGATAGGGGTGCCCACTGGATGCCCCGAGGCCGCGTTAAGAATAGTATCAGTAGCATGCATCCATTTATCGTTGCAAGCAAGTCGCCAGTTACTCTGGCCACGTTTTGTGAAATCGATGATTTCCTGGAAGTTGCCTAGATTTGTAAGTGAAGTGCCGCTTGGTAAGAATGATCGCGAGTAGGTGTACTTTTAACTAACGTTGCTTTTCCTCTATCTTGAATTTCGAGCTTGTTGTTAGAGAAACTAATTCCGTAAAACGATCTGAGTGTCCGGACGACACGTAGGCGTTTTGCTCTTGCGTTACTCAACGGCAGAGGCATAATCGTAGGAGTATCTAATGCAGTATTGATATCATTTATAGCTGCCTGGCTCATATCTATGACTTCTTGGAGGGCTGGTCTAATCACAGCGTCGTGTGCAGCACAGCTTCCTAAGGCGCCTCCACCAATAACTTGAAAGACATTCTGGGTGTCTATCTGGAAGGAAGAGGAGATAAGTAGAGCACTAAGGGAAAATAATAAGGCAAGATGTGAAGAAAATAACCTCATAATGGGCGTATTTGAGTTACACTTGATTTTTCGAGTGATTGAAATTTCAACTAGTTGTAGCGATCAAATAGAAGTAGACATCTAGATCTTATATAGAAAGACATAGCAATATAATAAGTGTCATGCGCTATAGTATGCCGAGTATACTCCTTAGAGACAAAGTGTCAGCATGAGTTAATAATAGTTCACGTAGCTGAAACGACTGCAATGTGTAAGAAAAGATCCAGATCCTTTTATTACGTGTTTTAAATACCTTATAATTAACTTTCGCTTTTAAGACTCGTTATTAGTGCTATCAGCGTGTAATACCTTACTATTCGCTGGTTTTTTTTAAACTCTGACTATCCTATTATAAATCCTGCGCAGGTGCATGAGCGAAATGCAAGTAAGAATATGCGTCTATATTTGGATAGTATGGTTTAAGTCGTGCTTTCTAGTGTGCAAAATAGGTTGTTACACAATAGTTAATCCATGGGTTGGTGGAAATGGGTCACGCATATCTCAATTCTGAAGGATTATTCTCTGGTTCGACTTGAACTTATACTTATTAATATTATAGAGGCAACACATAAACTATCCCCGTAGATTAATAGTCGGTCCTTCCTTCTTCGCTCGCTTTGATCGCTTCGCTTATATAAGTAGTTGGTCAAAGCGAATGTCCTAGGTAGTAATTATCCTAGTTTAAAGCACTAGCATTTATTTTTACTATGCGCGACACACCTAAATTAAGCTATTTGTATTACTAAGAGGAAGCTTACTATAGTAATTAATAATAAAATTTGCGGGAAGCATATTTAAATTAGGGTGTTCGCTTACCTAGGATGTTCGCTTCGCCGGACAAAGCAAGCAAAGCGAGCAAAGAAGGAAGGACCGAGTATTAGTCTTTTAAAGCGAACGCTTACTATATACTATAAGCGAGCGAGGAAAGAAGGAACGACTTGACTATTAGTACTAACAAAGCTTTACTACGTTAATAAAAGCATTTCTAGCCTATCGTAGGATTGCTAGTTCTTTCAGCTCAAGGTGTATTTGATATTTATTAGTCTTTATAGCTGTTTCATATTAGGTATCTGTGATTCCTATCTTATGTCTTTTTGCTATTATCAGAATCATCTGCTATTTAAGGTAGGTTTACGCGTAGCATCATCTTTAATAGTATCACCAAGCCAGATGATATATCAGGAAAACCCCTTTTCTAATCTCTTCCTTTCATTTATTATTCTTTTAAATATTGGTCCATCTATATCATCTTCTGCTGCGACCGGAGAGACACTATTATACTATATGCTTTATCCAACTATGAAGCTCCATCTCGCTCTCTACTTTGGCTTCTTAGCCCTTAGTCATGGCTCCCTCCCGAACACTTCTTTCACTGGATCTGAACATACGATTTCTTCCACCTTGAGCTCAGCCTCCAAGCAAAGCAATTCCAGTAGTCTCTCATCAACTTCCCGTAGTTTTTCGTCCTCAATTTCGAGGAACGAGTCGCTTTCAAGCTCCCACAGTAGAGTATCGTCAAGCACTTTCTCGTCAAGCTCGACAATTACAAAGTCTACGAATGGAACTCAGCCCACTGGGACCAGCGAATCAACCAAAATCAGTTCTAAGTCACCCTCAACTTCTAAAAGCGATTCGCTTTCAAGCACTTTCTCCTTAAGCTCGGCAATTACAAATTCTACGAATGGAACTCAGGCCTCTAGGACAAGCCAAGCAACAAAAAATAGTTCCAAGTCAGAAACAAGAAGTACATCAAGTTCAAGTTCGTTATCGTCGACTAGTGTATTATCCACGCACACCCCGACAGGGTCTTTAAGTTTCATCGGTTCCTGGACTGAATCGGCCTCAATAACCCCAGTATCCTTCACCTTCGTTGATATTCCCACAACCACATTTGAAAGCGCTGCAGCTGAGACGAGCGAAGCCGTACTTGTAGGAGGCTTATTCCTTGCTCTCCAGGCCAATCGAAAATGGCTTACAGATTCTACACTAAGATCCCAATACCTTGACAATGTCAAAAAGACCCAAGAAGAGACTACTGCTTTGCTCGATGATCTTAGTGTTAAGCCCCCAGATGCTCCAGATTGTCATAACACAAAGCGGAAAAGGCACGACCGCATGTCAGAGAAGCAAGTGAGAGCTATACTCAAGAGGGGTATTATTCCGAGCATAGGGAATGTGATTAATAGTGCTGTTCACGATGTTGGAGCACTTGTCAGCTGCGCGAGTGGTGTTGTCAAGAGCTTAACAGATGCTGTTAATACAAATACGCCTGATCTTAGTGAAGTTGAGAACTTGACCGATACCTTGGCAGAAATTGGTAAGGATCTAAAAGTCGCTGACGATGACGACGAAAACAAGTCGTCTTCTACGGATCGTTCCTCCAGAACGGCCACGAGCACATCTTCGAACTCTTCATCTTTATTCTCATCCTCGCGGACGTCCTCATCCTCCTCATCAGGGGCTATCACCGACAGCCCGGTATCCTGGATTCCCGATGCGATTGGGTATATCGACACTAACGCGCTGAATATCCTTGCGACGAAGATTGCCATAGCAGATAGCTTGGTGAGTTTTTTTATTTAATACTCAACAACTATCCGTCCCCTGGAACGCGATTGGGGGCTGTCTTGGGACCTCACCTGGAATGCCAGTTCTCGAGACAGCCCTTGCCACCCTCCTGATATATCATTTTTACTATACTAATTCGTTGAACAGGATGATAGCAACACGAACACCACGCTGACTTCTAGCACGAGATCCGCCTCTGGCTCGCAATCCTCCGTTTCAGGCAGTCATTCTACATCTACTGCTATTCCGAGCACAATAACCTCCAGAGCCAACACCTCCAGTGCATCTAAATCTGGATCAACATCATCAACATCAGCATCATCAAGTTATAGTAATCTGCCATGTTACAACTATGCGAATCCCGATCAAGGGGGTGGAGACTACTGTACTTGCAGCAATGGTGCAACTACGCCACAGGCCTCCAAGACGGGCACCAATACAGGGACGAACTGGCAGCCATGTCCTTGGACGGTAGCCCCAGCGCTACCTACCAGTACCGCAGCGCCAAAAACCACGAACACGAACCCGTTCCCTTTTACAACAACCCTTCTTGGTGGCCAGGTAGAGGCCTGCGCAACATCGACATTGTCCGATGTGGCTGGTTATCAAATAACTCTTTGCGCGGGCAGCATTACAACGCTTGTACCTAGCACAACGACAACACCTGCGCCGGTTCCATCCTGTGGTTCTGATCTTGATTGTCCTGCCGATTACTGCTCTGGCTCTAACGGTTGGGCTTGTGTGAACAATCAATGTGTTTGTGTAGAAACAGAATGAACGTAAGAGCAACATACAGACGGAGGGGCTAAGAATAAGAAATATGGTTATTTGTTCTATTCATTCTCTATGGCCACTTTGTGATACTGTACCCACCTTCACCAGCTCCTTCATCCAAATCCAAATTCCCATTTCTACTTCGACTTCTACCTCCGAGCTTCTATAAATATAAGCTTACGCCCCCAGAGCGATATATGTGCATATATTCAAAGAGCAAAGGCGTGGAGGAAATGCAGGTTACTACCTAGCGACATGACTGCCCAAAGAGAAGACGTTTTATAACGACATGTTCAAAAAAGTAGATATCTGAGATGGAAATTTAGTGCTTTTGAGAGAAGTGTTATTTGGGGAGTGTATCTCCTCCAGAAACACAAAAATGCATGTTTTCAGAAAAAGTTGCATCCCTAACACCGGGTATATAGTGCTGTACAGCTAACTTACTACTTAAGATCGGTTCAGAAGCGAGAGTTTGACAAAGACGGAGATAACTGAGAAGAGAGAAACCGCGGATCACATGTGCGCAAGGTACTTAAATTTATTTATTTTCCCTCCTGCCCCCAAGCACCTATGATACTGGGCTTAAGTGTACACGAAAAAGGGAAGGGGTTTAAAATAACGGCCAAATCCACAGCTTGATAAAAGCTAAGCCGCTGTACCGTTGCCATCAAGAGCGAATCGATCGATGAACTTGAAGACTTTCAACCCCCCCTCAAAGTCTGCCACAAACTTAGTGACATCAGAGCCCGAAAAGACCCCAGGCAGCGTAGGAATAGAAGCTGCTTGGATAGCGACAGATGCGCCCCCAAGAGCACCCACAGGCTTGCGCCATCTATACGCATCGGTGAGGATCTGAAGGGGTCGATGGGCAGGGAAGAGCGTGGATGAGCTGCCGCTGCCGTTGGTGAAGAGGGCCTCGGCGCCGGTCGGAACAATTACGCCGTCGAAAACAGAAGCGTCTGCTGCGCTGTATGTCTGGTTGATACCGTTCGCCAGCCTCTCGCCGATGACAGCGACGTTGACGCGTGATGGAGCGAAGGCCTGGGCTAAAGAAGCTGCTTGGGTAAGGGAACTAGGAGAGTTGACGCTGGTGAGGACTGCGACGTTGAGGGTTGCGATTGTAGGGAGAGGGTTGCCGAAGATGGTAATGAAGTTCGTGCTGTTGTTGTAGAATTTTGGATCCGGGGATGGGGCAGTCATGCCAAGTGCGTCAGCAACGCGGGTGGCGATGTCATGGCTGACGCGGTTTAGTTGAATGAGGACATTCCAAAGGTCTTGTCTATGGAAGTCGGCATTCTTTCCAGCTAGCACCTGGGCCTCCTCCCAGACCAAGCTTGCCTTCCCTTGTTTGGTCTTCCAATGCCACTTCACAAATTTTGACGAGCCATCCGCAGTGACGAATCGGAAAATGTGAACACCGAAGCCATCCATATGTCTGTAGGATCGCGGGATTCCATTCCCGGCCATTGCCCAGAACAAAGTATGTAGTGTGCTTGGCTGCTGGCTAAAGAAATCCCATACCGAGTTGTGAGCTGTGGCACCCTGTGGGATCTCTCGGTCGGGTGCTGGTTTGACAGCATGGATGAGGTCGGGGAAGAGAATCGCATTTTGGATGAAGAAAACCGGGATGTTATTACCAACGATATCTGCCATCAAAGTTGTGGTTAAAATCAACCAGATCTACGCCAAGACTGTCGTTTGGGGAGATCTTTTACATACACAAATTGCCTTCATCTGTGTAAAACCGCGTTGCAAAGCCGTGGGCATCTCTTGCAGTATCTGCACTACCTCTGCTCCCAGCAACCGTCGAGAATCGAACAAATACAGAAGTTTGTTTGCCGCGAGCGTTTAAGAAGGAGGCAGCCGTAACGTTAGAGTAATCTCCGTAGCTAGTAAATATTCCATGTGCACCTATTCATTTTCATCAGGTGAATTCAGAAGGGTTTGCATGCTCAACTCACCCGCGCCACGAGCGTGAACAGCACGCTCGGGGACCTGTCATGTAAGGTTAGTAAAGAGATTCAAAAACTGAACACGCGCAACTTACCCGTTTATGGTCAAAGTGTTGGATCTTCTGGCGGAAGATGAAATTTTCAAGTAAAGTCGATCCTCTTTCTCCAGCTTTCAAGCTCGTGCTGTCTTGCATTGGACCGCCTGCATCAGTGGTGATATAGGCATCGGAATCATCGACAGTGAGCTGCTTGAGGAAATCTTCTTCTGACGGGACATCGCGGGAACGAATATCATTGTCAGGGGCGCTCAATCTCCTTTCTAGGTCGGGGCAGCATATGGACATACTGCACTGGCAATCCCTAAAAGAAACGGGAGAAGAATTGAGGCACGCATATTAATGAATTTAGAAGACCAAAATACGCTTCTGGGGCAGAGGGAGATGGGAGGAAGTTAACTTGACTGGCAATGTGAACCTGCTGCTGGGTAAGGGGGAAGTGATACGACGTCGGGTAAGAACTGAGACTCCAGTTGATGTCAGGCAAAGAAAAAGTAGAGATCAAGATTTGCGTGTATCAAAAGTACAAGGCTGAGTTGGATTTATAAACTAGCTGATGGATTTTGCTCTTAAATAAGACGGCATTCACCTTTTAAGCTGTCACGCCAAAGAGCACGCCAGACACAAAGCTTGGCCCTCTTGGTTCAATTGGATATAAATCATCCTACCGGAAATTTGACTGCAGGAAAGAAACAGAAGAGCGGATTCACAAGCTAGAATACCCTTCTCATTTGTGCAGAATAACGGTAGTGTATACAAATGGGTGGGTGGACAAGGGTCTTTTTGTATCACGCAAAGAACGTGATCATAGTTCGGCACTGGGCGAAAAGATCTTGCAATGGGTAATGAATACCTTGCGATGTAGAAGGCGTAGTGTTTCGGGGAGTATGCACAGGGCTGGGCTAGCCTCATAGCACCAGCAAATGCGACGTGACGTTTCCATGCAGTTGACGGTTGAAACCTAATGCTTACTGTAATGTTGAATATGAGAGACTTGCCGTCCACAGCTAGGCTACTGATGTCTGGTCTGGGAAAGTGCCTGATGTTTAGGTCGGCTGTAGGCTTCCAGATCAGTCTCGAGTCGCCACATCTGATCCGCTTGGAGAATCGAGATGTCGTTGGCATTGACTTGAATACTCTCTTCTACTGCTTCAGCATACCAAATTCACACCATAATGCTCGTTTGGCGCCTAGTCGGTGTGGCAAGAAGATTTGGATACGGGGAGCCAAGAGGTCAAAAACTCGAGGTCTACTCCGTAGATAGTATCGAATGGGAGCAGCTGGTGAGCCAAGCTATTTAGCTGACGAAGCAAACCAAGCCATTGGTGACTGTTATTAATGTTCTGCCTCAGCCAGAGCGACAGGATGTGACTTGTCACAGCCATCGACTCCTGGTGAGAGATGTTGGCGTACAGCCTATCAAGATGAAAACATTAATATTCGCTCAGAAGGCTATAAATTGCGTACAGCAGGAACGAGCGTGATAGGTCTATTGAGAGACCCGGTGGTCCTCTATGTCTTTAAATAGTCAGCGAAATTCGAATCCAGAGCTATCATAAGAAGAGGGAAGAAGGCATCCGGCCGCGCTTACTATTCTGGAATAAGGACACTAACGCGTCGCGTTACTTATCGCAGGATAATGGAGAAACGAAGGAAAGGTATGCCACCTCTGACTTCGCATCTATCTAGTGCAGTGAAACGTGTTGTGGAAAGAAAGAAAACAGGAAGAAGCTAAAGCTCTAGCACCTCGGCAGAAAAAGTACTAGACAAAAGCGGTCAGATTTCACATACACGTGACGCCTAAGTTATCTTGCTTGTGGCTTCCCATTGAAGAGAAGCTCGATCGTTCTTAGTGGTGTGTTCAGCTTAAGCGCACCTATGAAATCAATATCCCGATGCAATAAGTATTCGTATCAAGGTGGTTGATAGTAGGTATGAAGGGAAAAGCAAGCCTTATGGCTGCACCCCGCTTCTAACCTGCATGGGGTTTCCTCCTCAATAATTCAACCTCAATTCCATTAATCTCAAATAAAGGAAGAGAGAATCTCAAGGAGAGTCATTTCCTCTGCTTGGAACTGGTCAATTCTCACACTCTTCATCTCTCTTTGAGACCAATCCTGTCTGAGAGCAGCATGAAAGCGCTCCAACCACCACTGCTTTTTACACGTCCATTATGTAGCACACATGTACCGAGAAGGATAGTAGTCCCTCTGCCACTACTCATTTGTCTAAAGCCACTGGTAATAAATTCGGCATACTAAGCTGAGTCTCTAAACCAAAACAAATACATCTATTCAAATAACGCGCAGATATATACGGTATTTACGATAAAACGTACCAATTGTAAGCCTTTTACCTCTCATTATAAAAATGCAATATGTTCCTGAGATACAAGTTCTCCTTCTTTACGAGTACGGTATATACTCGTAGTATCTGTATTAAATTCAACCGTGAATTAAATTTATTTCCTGCCAAATAGATCTCTCCTTCAACACCTGATTCACGATCACGATGTCTAGGCCTGTGGCCGGGGCGTTGCGGGTAATCAGCCACAGCAATATCCTTGTACCTGTCCCTGAAGCAGGGGTTCCATTGGTGTTCCACTGGACGCCAAGCCACCTCTTGCCCTGGCTAACTCGCCCTGGCCTGGCTGAGTGGCTGGTTGAAAAGCTCGAAAGACTCACGTCATTCGCCTTTCTCACTGGCGCCGACACGCCGATACGAGCAGTTCGTGTCGAGGTCTCATCTGTCCATGTTCATGCTACGTACCGCATATATCACCACTATGTTCATTTTTTATTCTTCCTTCTTGCTGCGACAACATAGCAATGGACCGCTGGGAGCAGACTGCGTGCTTCCATAGTGAGCTGACCCACCGGCGTGAGCAAGCAACCATCCATCTCTGCACCGGATAAACCGGGTCGCCGCGTCGCGGGTGCGGTACGGTCACAACCGTCGCTTTAGACCTCTGAACATCTGTACCATGGATCGTTCCGACGACAAACACTCCCCGCCAAAGAAAGTAGCCCATGGCACCAAAAGTGATGGGCCTTCAGACCCGACCAGCAGCCCTTTGAAATCGCCGAGTAAATTAACGATCCGCATATCGCCAGAATCGGAGTCGTCTTCGGGAACTTATCGTACGCCAGGAGCAAACTTGGCCATTGACCACCCTCAAGTTGGGGATTCGATATCAATTAACAGGCTACATCCGGCGCCCTTTTCTCAGCACCAGCAGATTCAAAATAATGAATCAAAGGACCAAACGACAGATTGGGGTTCAGACCCTTCCAGGGAGAGTGACGCCGAGAATCAGGTGATTGTTGAAGATGACCCAAAGAATACAATTTCTCAAAAGCGCCGGTTTAAAATTTCGAATCTGCCTCTAAGATGGAGCAATGAGGGCATTCGACGAAAAACCAACTTTTGGTACAAGAAGTATATCGTTCAAGGGATCCTTCGACGGACGGAAACGCAACCCACCAAGGACGGACGCCGTATCGAACTGGACATTTCGAGGGACAGCCCATTGATTGACGAAAGAACTGGCCAGATATATATCGACAATAGTATCCGTTCAAGCCGTTATACTATCTGGAACTTCCTTCCCTCCCAAATCTGGTTTCAATTTTCGAAGGCTGCCAACTTCTTCTTCCTTGTCATTGGCATTCTTCAACTGGTGCCAGGGCTTAGTACAACCGGATCATTCACCACTATTCTCCCTCTGCTATTCTTTCTGTTGTTCATCATAATTAGAGAAGGATATGATGACATTCGCCGCTATCAACTCGACAAAGTGGACAACGGGAGGGCAGCACGTGCTTTACACGGATCGAGATTGTCTGGGATTTCGATTTTACCAAGCCGAATGCTCACCCCCGGTATAGATTATTGGCGTCAATTGAGAGAAAAGGCACTCATTCAGGTCGGGAAGGGCGCGTCCGAAACGACCTCTGCTGGGCTTAGCAGCGAGGAATCTGTTGACGATGTCAACTCTGGGGGCTCGCTCAGCCCTGGCCAAGCTTCTTGGTCGACTATACAGTGGAAGGATCTCAAAGTAGGGGATGTTGTCGATTTAAAGCGTAACGACCCGATACCGGCCGACATTGCGCTCCTTTACGCGGACGGTCGAGATGGCATTGCATACATCGAGACTATGTCACTGGATGGCGAGACCAATCTCAAAATCAGAAGGCCCCCGAACCTACTTTTCTGTGAAAGCTTGGTTGACATTTCTCAATGCCGTGCAAGTTTCGCGGTAGAAGATCCCAATGCCGACCTTTACCAATTCCACGGCAGGGTCACGGTCAATGGACAGACGTCCCCAGTCACGCAGGATAATATTGTGTATCGCGGAAGCACGTTGAGGAACACCAATAGAGCTTTTGGGATGGTTATCAACACGGGTGAAGAATGCAAAATCCGCATGAATGCTAATAGGAACCCGAAGCCAAAAGCACCCGCAGTCCAAGCTATAACTAATAAGGTGGTGATTCTTCTCGTTGTATTTGTGGTCTTGCTAGCGACAGGCTGTACTGCAGGGTATGAGATATGGACAACAATCTTTGAAAGCAAGGCGTGGTACTTGGAGGGTGCACATCTCGGTCCTGCAGAGATTTTCATCGCATTCGCCATCGAATTCAATAATCTCATCCCTCTAGCCCTTTATGTCAGTCTCGAGCTGGTCAAACTTGCTCAATTCTTACTCTTACATGACATTGAGATGTATGATGAAGCTTCCAACACGCCAATGGTATCTAATACACAAAACATCTACGAGAACCTCGGACAGGTCAGCTATTTGTTTTCCGATAAGACCGGGACTTTGACAGAGAATATTATGCGTTTCCGGAAGATCAGCGTGGCGGGGATGGCTCTCGTACATGATTTTCAATCGGAAGCGTCGATAAAAGAAAAAGATCTGCAATTACTCAAAAGATCCAGTCTCCACGACCCCACGACGCCAACGATTGTGGAGCACGAAGCATTGGATACTCCTCGTGTATCTCGAGATGGATTTCCCTTCCCTGTTGGCAGAAAATCTTTGACTGTCCCAAGATTGGAGCGGTCTATGTCGCGACGCAGCCTGAATCGCGATATGTCCTCCAAGGAACTTTTAAGAAGCCTTTGGAAGCACCCTGATGCCAGGCTCGCAGAGAAAGTACGATTTTTCTTGCTATCTCTCGCACTTTGCCATACCTGTTTTCCAGAAGCTCGGAAGGATGGAAAAACTGGCTTTCAAGCTGCTTCTCCTGATGAACTCGCTTTGGTCGAGGCAGCTGTCGAGCTGGGCTATATTGTGACTGACAGGACAACACGTTTGATCACGTTATCAATCGACATGTTTGATTCAAAAGCTCCAGCGCAAGAAGTTTATGAGGTTCTCGACATAATCGAGTTCAGCAGCAAAAGAAAGCGTATGTCCATCGTTGTCAAATTTCCCGATGGAAGAATATGTCTGTTCTGCAAGGGCGCAGACTCTGTCATTCAGCCGAGGCTTCGACTCTCCGCCATGGCACTACAAAAGGCATCAGAGGTCAGACAGCGACAGGATCAGCGCAAAAGTTTTGAGGTTGAAGAAGCGATCATGCGGAAGAGCCACGATGAGCAGTCTCGAAAAAGTCTTCAGAGGTCAAGCTTTCAGCTGGATAGACCTAGTATGGAAATGAGAAGAATAATCTCCGGGCGGAAGAGCGTAACAATTGACCCTCCAAGCCCTCAATCCGTATTCCAGCGAAACGATTACGAAGGGCAAAGCAGCCCGAGAAAGTCCTCTCAACTCGACAGGCGATTTCTTTCTTTGCCTCTTTCAGAACCCAGCACCCCACGAATTGTGACCGACCAATCAATGGACGATGCATCCATTTTCGAACGTTGCCTCGAGCACATTGACGACTTCGCATCTGAGGGGTTACGAACTCTTATGTTCGGGTACCGGTTCATCGCGCAGGATGAATACGAAGGCTGGTCAAAACTTTACCACGACGCTACTACCAGCCTTGTCAACAGACAAGAAATGATTGAATCCGCTGCTGAGATAATCGAGAAGAAGTTGGATCTCGCCGGCGCTACGGGCATCGAGGATAAACTCCAGGACGGCGTTCCCGAAACCATCGAGAAGTTACAGCGGGCAAATATCAAAATCTGGATGCTTACCGGCGATAAACGCGAGACTGCTATCAATATTGCACACTCAGCAAAACTCTGCAAAAGCTATTCCCGTGTTCTCATTCTCGACCACAAACAAGGGCCCCTCAAAACGCAGATCGATTCGGCGCTTTTGACCATCATGGAAGGCAGGATTGCGCATTCTGTTGTTGTCATCGACGGTCAAACATTAATGGGAGTTGAGAATGACGAAGCGTTGAGTGCACATTTCTACAACCTCCTGCTTCGTGCCGACTCGACCATCTGCTGCCGCGCATCCCCGTCCCAGAAAGCCAGCATGGTGAAAAATATTCGGCACAAGGTGCCTGGTTCCATCACTCTTGCCATTGGCGATGGCGGTAACGATATAGCGATGATCCAAGAAGCCCACGTTGGCGTAGGAATCAGCGGGAAGGAAGGTCTACAAGCCGCCAGAGTAGCCGACTACTCCATCGCCCAGTTCAGGTTTCTTCAACGCTTACTTCTTGTTCACGGCCATTGGAATTACGACCGTATCGCCCAATACGCTCTGGCTACTTTCTGGAAAGAGATGCTATTCTACTGCATTCAGCTTCTATACCAGAAATGGAACGGATACACCGGGACTTCGCTTTACGAAAACTGGTCGCTCACCGTTTGGAATACTCTTTTTACTTCCTTATGTGTTATGATTCCCGGTATTTTCGAGCAGGACCTCTCAGCTGCAACTCTACTTGCAGTCCCCGAGATCTACAGCTACGGCCAGAACTGCAAGGGCTTCAATCTGAAGAAATGCGGCTTGTGGATGCTCAAAGCTGCCGTCGAATCTGTTATTGTATATTTCATGATCTATTGTTTATACGGTCGGATGATTTTCACGAGAGATCAAGGTCTGTTCGCCATTGGCGACTTGGCATTTACAGTCTGCGTCATCTTTATTAATGTAAAACTATTGTGAGTGCCTACCCCCACGCCCAAACAATTTACATATCTAACTTCCATCACAGGGTTCTAGACTCTCATTACAAAACATGGATACCCCTTTTCAGCGTTACGATTACTCTATTGGGATGGGGCGTGTGGAACGTTTTTCTCTCAGTAGCATATGCTAATACCCCCGGTTCGTATGCTGTTTATAGCGCATTCGTGCATCATTTTGGCTCGAACCCCGCTTGGTGGGCTACTCTGTTCGTGGTGCTGGGTGTGCTGTTCGTTTGCGAGTTTCTGATCACGACGGTCAAGAAGCGGTTTTGGCCGAATGTTGTGGATGTTTGGCAGGAGATAGAACGGGATCAGCGGTTGGGGAGGCATATAGAGGAGAGTAATATACTAGACTAATGATTTGATTTTGTTTGATTTGATAGCGGGTAGACTAGATAATTGAGATAGTGGTGTAATTGAAATGCCGTCTGTAGATCTTGAACCTCCACTGTTCTCGGATTGCGGAAAGCTTAAAAGTACTATCTTGTATATTTATACCAAGCTAATATTTTCCTATCTTCCTCAAACCTCAACTCCTATAAACAATTCTAACAAACACCCACACACAATCTATCATCAACTCTCACCATGTCAGAACAACGCTCTATTGATGCCCTCGAGGGCATTCTCGCCTGCTCTTTCCATAATCCGAACATTTCCTGGTTGGCACTGCAGCCGCAGGCTCAGGCATCGGCGGCCCGGACGGTAACAAGCCATTGGCGATGATCGGGGATGCAGTCTTGCGACTGATCCTGCTTATTGATTTTGTAGAAACCGGACTCTCGCGAAGTTTATTACTTACTAATATGCATCTAATAATGCACGTACTATAGTTAATCTGCTATAGGAGCTATTAATACTGCAATAGAAAATGTTATATCCAACAACAATCTGGCACAAGTCTACAACCATAGTGCGATACTGACATAACGCGATGCATCCGGGAATCCATCCCAATCACCAGGCACTCGAGCGGACACCATCGAAGCCATCTGGCTGCCGTGTACCAAGATTCAGGCAAGGACATTGATACTTCATGAATATACTAGGCTTGACTCCTCTCAATGGCACTAGCACAGGCTAAGGAAGGCAAGTGATCCATCTATTCCGGATGCTAATACATTTACCCTCCCCCTCC
>QGMF01000827.1:0-16022 GCA_007821475.1 Lachnellula arida
GAAGAGATCAGCCTAGACATGATCCAGATCGGCGGAAATCCTTGGGTCGCTTCATAGGCCTTCAGGCCTTCCGTGCGACCACCTATACTATAAGGAAACCGTTCCTCCCAAGGGTTCTACTATGTCCATAAACCGGACATTGAGCCTAAGGTCTCTTGGTCACGTGTCACGTTCGTAACAGCATCATGACCGTGTCTCGCAGACGAGGACACAAGCCGATATTAAGGCATTACAGGAAGAACTCGTCGAGTGTCACAGTCATTCAGACAGGCTGACCGAGGAGGTCGATACTCGAGACAATATAATAAGTGGACTTCAACGAGAGGCTTTGCAATATCGCGATCAGAGGAATCTGTGCCGCGACCAATTGAAGGACGTAGAGGCGGAAAAGAACCAGCTCTCGAACACATGCCATGAGCTCCAAACGGAATGCGACCGACTACAACTGGAGTTAAATCGAGTCAAAGCTGCGGAGGAGCAGCGACAGCGAACCATGAAAGAGATGGATGATACCGAGGACCTCGCCGATCTAAGAAAGAAGTCTAAACACCTATTATTGCTTAGAAAAGAGTACGAGGGTTTTTTGAAAGACAGGCGCCAGCGCAAGGAGCGGCTCAGAATACACATGGACAGGTCTCACAAGAAGTTGGAAAGAGGAATTGAGAATGAGAAGAAGGTAGACGGTTTCCTATCCGTGTTGGAAGAAGAAACAAGAGTCTACGAGGAAATGGGTATAGATGGCGAAGGGAATGGCAATGAGGTCAGCTATATGGATGGCGCCACCGAGATCGGCTCGAATGATGACCTCGACGGCCTTGGCGACATTCCTTGTCTATCTCCACCCATTCTTGTGTAGGAGAACTAGGGCGACCCGCTGAAGTCTGCTACTTGTCACGAAGCGTAAAGACAGCGTGGTGCTCCAAACCAGGGGTATTGAGTACGACATCGCGGTAGAAGTCCCTCTCCTCTTCGACTTCTTTGTTTATCTTCTTCAGCTCTGTCACTTGCAATTGAAGCTTCTCAATGGCGTCATTTGCTTCCTTCTCTCTTTCCTTTCTGCGTGAGCGAAATCGCGCCGAGGCTCCTGCGTTGCGGGCACGCTTCTCGTCAGCCAGTCGCGACGCTTGATGTACATCTATAGGTACAACGTATTTGGCACAGTCGTCCGTGTCAATAACCACATCCGATGGCTCATATGCACTGCTGGAGCGGAAAGAGTTCTGCTGAGACTGGGCAACAGCAGCGTTGTACAGACCTCCAGGTGCCTCTAGCGACGCTTGAGATAGCGTCAAGCCTGTTCCCGGTGGCTGGTTGATATTTCCGTATAAAATCGATGTTGGCGATATCTGTCTGGAAGTTGGATTGTCTAGATACGTTGAAATACTTGGACTTTCACTCTGCAAGAGCGGCGTCTTTACAGAAACTTGTGCTGTATCATTATGATCCGGGCCATGAGATGGAGAGAGAATTGACAAAGTTCAGGAAGAGAGATTTTCAAGGGGTGAAACACGACCTCACGACCTCACAGCTACTTTGAGAGTCCGCCTCAACAATCTATGCGAGAGACGGCAATTGATAATCCGTGGTATTGGCTGTGTCTTGCGTGACAAGCCTTGTTTGGTGGCTTTTCGCGGTGGAATGTTGAACCCCTGTTTTGGTGGCTTTTCGCGGTGGTTTGGGACCCTGTTGTCGATAAGCCAGGACCATGTCGTTACTTCCGGGGCTCGGGTAAAATAAATCCCACTACGTCGTATTCAGCATGCTTCTGCACAATATCATAATTGGAATAGGTGCATCACACTCTCCTGCAATGGCAAAGTCAAAATGTAATGCAGGTAAGGGAGGTTTGGAATATCTATACTACGGAATTGCCTTCAGCTGAAAGCAAAAGCTACGGAAAATCACAGAAATGTTTCTTATTTCAAGGCTTCTATTCCCATTTTTCCATTCGAGTGTGCTCTTCGCAGCTGCACTGTCTCTGGTCACAGCAGAACAATTCTCGTCTTCTTCATTATCTACCAATCCAGCAAGTCAATACTGGGTGACTACAAGCCTCTTTGGATGCAGTATAGTTAGCGCATTATTTCAGGTTTTGTTGGTGGGCAGTGATGTGAGCTTCGATGTTGCCATCATATGGGTGAGGAAAACCTCTTTGGCTTCACTTGGCTGTATGCTGAATATTTGCACAGCTGCCGGCCATC
Source organism: Lachnellula arida (assembly GCA_007821475.1). Lineage (NCBI taxonomy): Eukaryota > Fungi > Ascomycota > Leotiomycetes > Helotiales > Lachnaceae > Lachnellula > Lachnellula arida. The sequence goes on from QGMF01000827.1 coordinate 2,202, forward strand.
ACTGCAATTTCTCTGTGGATGATACTTGCACGATGGTCGTACGTTTTGCATATGCTCTGGTCCATCAGTTGTGGACTAGAATCATTGATTTTATACAACATCATTGCCGCCAATGGCTCGGGGACACTGCGAAACTGGGAGCAAAGAGATGTAGAAATATCAACGAGCATATTACGCTTATTTCTGTTGGGCTCGATTGCCGTTCGCTATATGTTATGCTGGCATATACGTAGCATCAATCCTACCACACAGAACTGCCTGATGGCCGGGGACCTGGAGGCCAACTATGGCACAAATGCACCTCTTCCACCTGTTGACAAGAGAATTCCATGGCTAAGGACCATCGGACGCTTCCTACTTCACGTGCCTACGACGACCATATTTCAATTGTCCTTCCTGTCCCGGATCTTATTGGTCATCCTTCAAGGTATCGTCAATAGATTTCCATGGCTAAGCACCTTTGGGCGATTTTTACTTCATGTGTGGCCTGAATCTACCGTGCTCCAATTGTCCTTCCTGTCTCGGATCTTTTTGGTCATCCTCCAACGCATTATCAACATTCTCCTACCTTACCAGAGCGCTAAGTTCATGGAGTGCCTTTTTCAGCTACGCAGCAACGAAGAGACCATGTTGAATCCATCTCAGCATACGCTTTACATATTAATCCTCCTAGGCGTATTAGAGACATGCTTCATTGTTCTCCAAAGTCCTCTGTGGAGTCGAATTGTTCAAGCCTGCCGCCGCCGTTTATCAAACATTTCTTTCCGTTCTGTTTTCCCACTGGGGCCCCATTGGCATCAACAACACAGTACTAGTGAAAAGTCATCAATCATCGGGAAGTCTCGTGGCCCGGACAAATTCATAGACGAGACACTCTTTAGAATTCTTCCTGCTCTCACAGAGCTTGCACTCGCTGTTGGCTGTGCATCCCAACGAGTTGGGATTTACTACGCCAGCATGCTTGCATTGAATTCAGGGTGCAACATAATGTTTACTATGTGGTCGGCCGGCCATGCCGCCAAACTCGAGAGAGCAAAAGATGATGCGAAACGTCATATAGTGGATGTCAGGTTAGTCAGAACTTTGATCCACATCAAGAAGCCGCTCATCAATATTCAGAGGTGATTACACTGGTTCGTACCAAATAATTCAAATTCTACAAAAGGAAGCAGAAGCAGCGGAACACCATGACACGGTCATACGTGATGGGCATTATCTTGAAAACAAGGTCGTCGATTGGTCTTCCGCGGTAGAGATTGTTCAGCAAATTGTCTACTCATTTGGGCTTTGCCTGCTGCTATTACCAACTCTCCCCGGCATCCACTCTGGTAGACACAGCCCAGTCGACATAATGGCTCTCTATGCCATATCGATGAAGCTTCGGAAAAACTCGAGCACTTTAGCAGAGTGTGTCCGTCGGTTTCAAAGCGCGGTGGAGGGTGATAAACGAAGACAGGATCTAGCCTTGGAAAAGCCTACCGTCGTCGATCTGCCAGAGGCATCTGAGCTTTCAACCTGTGAGGGACACATCGAATTTTCAGACGTCGGATTCTCGTATGGCGAGATGCAAATTCTGAGAGGCGTGAAATTCGCTTGTCAATCAAAAGACACGGTCGCCTTCGTAGGGCCATCTGGCGCTGGGAAGTCCACAATTTTCAATCTCATATTCCGCTACTACAACGCTGATACAGGCTCGATATATATCGATGGGAAAGATATACGATCGCTAAAAACACAATCATTACGCCATCATGTTGGCCTCGTTCCGCAGAATCCAGAACTCCTCAACCGAAGCCTTTTACAAAATTTGAGGCTTGCACGAGATGGCATCACAGATCCAGAGATTTACAGCATAGCTCAGGATTTAGGGTTCCACAATGCGTTTGAAAGAATAGGATATAAAACCAAAGTTGGTGACAGGGGTCTAAGTCTGAGTGGTGGACAAAGGATGATGGTAGCGATTACGATGGTTGTGATTAAAGATACACGCATCATATTGCTTGACGAAGCTACTGCAGCGTTTGATCCTATGACGGAGAAGATCTTCCAAAACGCTATCGAGACGCTAAAGGCTTCGAAGACCGTGGTTATGATTGCGTAAGTTAAACTCTCTCTGCGGAAATTCCAACACTTACATGCCAAAGCCATAGAGAGTCCACTGTTAGGTACGCTAATAAGGTCTTTTGGCTCCGTGATGGAGAACTATCTGGTGGTGTGACCCATGAACGGTTCTTAAAAGAGAATAAAGACTATGCTTCATTTTGGGAGCGTGATAGTCACCAACCTTGATATACGTTGAATGCATACTTCCAACAAAATATCCAATGGAAATATGTGGAATTGAAAGCTATAATGTAAATATTTCTTGAAAGTCTCCGCTAGAGTGGCCGCTCATGTTGCAAGTCTGATAACAAGGAACACCATGATTTCCCACGGCGTTTTTGATCTCCAGAGGAAGTCACCCAGCCATTGGCAGAAAGAAAGAATGCAATCGGAACACTTCCAATTGGGCGAAGACCAATGATATTAGCACAGTGTCGTCGTATCCCCGCTCCTCTTAACTTCAAATGAAATATATCTCGGCAGTCACAGGATCTGACGAGATGAGCGTAGATGCATGAGCAATCTTGAGGACTAGCCTGAAGGCGTGCCAATTTCTGAATCATGGCTAACCTGAATAGTCCGGCTTTGATCTTCCGACGGTCCCCCGACGACCCCTGCGAGATACCCAATTCGGAAAGCTCAGACGGCAGCCATGTCCTCCTATTTCTGATCGGAGGAGCCATGAGATCCTGAATTTCCGGATTTTGTGGCGTGGTTCAATCACGCCCCTCTCCCCCGAGTTCAACGTCGATAGAAGTGATGTTGGACGTGTCATCAGCGTTCTAGTGTTGACATTCATCTTCCCTACACTTACCGTCCCTTTACGCTTCGTATCTAAGTGGAAACTCAACGCTTCCTTCTTGCTCGAAGATTGGCTAATATTAGGTGCTTCGGTATGTTAGGTCTAATAACTTCTTCCTATAGCGATGCTCATGTCTTTCATAAATATTTGCTGCTGGTTCCCAATGGACCAGCAACAGGGAATTAGGCTCTCTGGGGACTTTCAAACGGGTTTCTTAGCCAGAGGCACTTTGGTGTGGCGCTGCTGTGTTGTGCTGGCTATTATGGCTCTTGTACTGCTCTTGAAATGACGAGGTTCACACATTACTGGGGCTTCGAAAAGAGAAGATGAAAGTCCAAGAAATGAGATTTCTTTTCAACCGCGGACCATTTAACTGCTTCGTGAACCACACCTTCCCAATTTGTACCTCAAAAGTTGACTTCAGAGTCTTCTCGGGGGTGACGTGATGAGATTCCTATGTGACCTCTGAGTTTTCTTCGGGATCTACGGTACCTACTAAAACACTTGTATATATATATCCTTGAAAGGGCCATCTAAGGCTGGCCGAAGGTTCCCGTCCAGCTCGGAGATTTATTTGCGATGTGCAACAAAACTTCTCACAGATATTCAGAACGGTCAACAATACCGCAGATCCGCCAACGCATTAAATGGTTTTGCTTTAAAGTACTTATGCCCCAGCTTCACGATTTTCTTTAATGTGTCTCAGGATGTTGTATGATAACACATAACACTGCCTACTTCCAATTCATTCGGCCGTGTTACTTGTACATGGCCGTGCGTAACCCTACCACGCAAACCTATCTCCTTCCTCCATTATTGGCACATGATAGGTACAATTAGCAGCTGTATTGCACGCTATATGCCTTCAAAAAGGAGGGCCATTGGTGCCTTTCCAGCGCCTTCCGTACCACTGCAGCGTGTCAAGTCTCGAGGTTATGTACACTCCATCAATATGTCCACAAGCTAAGATGAAATAACATGACGTATCATGTGCACGCTCAATACCTGTTGCTCAAAGCCTTCGGACCTGTTAATCTTGCAGAGTACTCCTATGGTTGAAACAGCCGCGAGATTGGCGGTTTTCAAGAGTGCTGATCATTCCGGAGCTGAGGCTGATCATACAAGCCCGCCTTCATAGCCATAGCTTTCAGGACTTTAACGTATTTTTGCGTCAATGCTGAAGATGGCCATGCCGTCAGGGAATCGAGGACTTGCTTGACGAGATCTTTGAGAAAATCGAGTTCAGCCAAGTTCTTCAGAGAGGTGTCACAGAATGTAGCTAACAGTATCATGACGTAACCACATTGTCTAGAGACTATTAGTATTATATCTTAAAACCTTGAGAGACCCTTACCTGTAAGCTACGATTCGATCATCTTTGAGACACCGGAAGGCATCGGCCCCACGCTGAATAGTCTTAATACACAGTCTGGCATAGTCGTGGGCTTCCTCCGATATATCTGTGTGCTCCCGATTCAAGACCATCATCAGATATGGCCGAAGGGCAATGACCTTCGCAGCTAGAACCTTAGCGTTCAGCCGTGCGGTCAATATAGCGATAGAGTTTGAATCACTTGATTCGAACATAGGCAGTCCAGTTACTTTCAAGAGGTAACTTTCTAAATCGTCAACTGTACTTTGCACAAGGGATGACGTAGCCTGCTCTTCAAGCAACACTTCGTCAACTGCTGATATGTTTCATCAGTTATATGTCCATGACTGCAAGCAACAATACTGACTGTATTGATGTCCATGTCCATACAACTTTGGAAGGATGGTATTGAGATGCTTTCGGACCCATAGCGCTGTCATGTAACCGTCTCGCTGGAATGTATTCATAAATTCCTCTGCCTGTGCATTCGGCCAAGACATGAACTGTTCCCAGGAATCAAGACTGGACTGAGGGACTGGTAGTTCAGCCACAATCTCACTATGTTCACCAGTTAGCAGATGAAGATTAGTCAACGGGCTTTGACGATTACCTCTCTATCTGGAGACATGTCCAGAACGTAATGAGGAGAGCGTTATCCCATCCCGTAGTTCGAGATTTTATGATTTTGCTGTCACACGGTGAGCTTGATTTGCCTCCAATTGTAGGACACATTTACCTTCGCAGGATAACCTGAAGTGCACGAGCAGCCTCACTGATGGCGGCATGGCTTTTTGACAGTTGGCCCAGCTGCCTTTGATACAGACTAATTAATATCTGCACGTGCACATAGCACTGGCTATCTCTATAGTCAATTTTCCTAATGATATCTGTCGCGGCAACGAAATAGTCCTGCCCGGGAGTAATCTCCATGTTTCCAAGCTTTTGGGGGGCATTCCCGTTCACGTAAAGACGGCGATCTTTCCAAAATCTATTAACCTCTTCGGGAGACGGGTAGCTGTTTCGAGGTGACGCTGAGTGGCCTTGCTCTTCTCCGCCTTCTTGAAACGCATGGGCTAGTCTTTCTCTATGGTCGTAGAACTTTCCGAGGGCGAGAATGAGGAGGAAAAATACAAGTTCAATGGACGGCTCCCCTATTTTGGATCTAATGAATTCATCATTTAGCGTCTCAGCATCCCCAACTGTTCGCTTCCGTTTGAGCCGCCGTACTTCATCATTATTCGCCTTAGACGTTAACTTCGCCGGGTTTGATGATTTGATGAAGCGCTTGAACAGGGTTGCCAGTCGACCAGGGGATGATATTGGATGGATGATATAGACATGGTTTATGTAAAGGGTTATCAGCCTAGAGGCGGTGTCTGACCTTAGGTCTAGTTCAGAGTCATTGGAATCGGGCACCGACTCTCCTTTAGTTTGAATATGCCAAGTTGAAAACATTATCGTATCTCTTGTCACCATTTTAGGTAGAGTGTTGCTGGCAATAGCTTGAACGGATGTCCATGACAGAATACCAGATGCCGCTGTCGTATGGTACAGCGGGACAGCAGGTCCATAGTTTGGAAGCGGCTTAGCATTCTCGTTTTGGGGCGACCCAAACGTGTTATTACCGGATAGAGAGGGAGAATCTTGCTGCGGTGACACACCCAAATCCTCCTTCTTTGGCTGGTCGGCTAACGTATTAAGATCTGTAGCTGGGTGAACGATATTAAGCACCACATCAGGCCCGGTAAGACGAGCCAGAATCTGTCGCATGAGATCCTCTTGTATGTCCAATCTGTTAGTAATTTTCGATAGATCCTTGTCTTCAACCCTACGTAGAGGTTAGTGAAGTTCCAGGCAATTTTGAAGTGTTACCCTACTTCTTCGGCTCTAGAATTGTGTATTTGCAAACTTTTCCATTGTCTTTACATGTTTGACATGGTTTTTCGTCCTGGCATCTCGCTTTCGCCTCTCGATATTGTGTGCAGGCCTTATGTGAATCAAAGTCAATATCGGAGACATCCATGGAAGCATGTAGTGGATACTTACCTGTGATGCCCGTGGAGCCTTCTTGCGGTGGTGTTCGCTTTGCGGACTGCTAAAGCTTCTATATGTGATACTGGGCGGTTGATTTTCGACGGGCGAATACTCCAAGTGGCGTATGGGCTTCTTATACGTGAAAGGCGGCGGGTAGGTAGCATTACGGCAGACAATATTCTGAGCGGGAATGCCTTTTTTCTGCCAAGCCATTGTATTCGGAGGGCGGCTGTCGATCGTTGTATTCCAGGAGTTGTTTTTCTTGAGCATGGGGATCTCTGTTGAATAAAGGTTGTGGCGATCCTGGAAGGGAAGTTATGCCAGTCTGCCGTAGCCATCCGTTGGATGTGCTGGGAGCTCCATATCCAGCACTTTCAAACAATGAATGTCGTCCTGGATCCTGGACCTCTTTTTTGATTTGGGTGTCTTGAGCTCCCCGGAAGTTTTCGTTCCAGCTATCCTCCTGACCTACACCATATATCTTGTGTATTTGTTGCTGGACAGGTGGGTAAGATCTAGAGAGAGTTGCCGTAAATTGGTACATCTTGACTAGGAAAGTGTGTATACGAGATTGACTTGAATTCTGCCATTCGAGACCAAGATGCCATGAGATGCTTGTCGGTCTCGTGTATCAAGTATATATCAAAAAAATACGGTCAAAAAGGATATTGATCTGGCACATACATTAGATTTAGCCAATAAGGTGCGACTAACCGCGACGGTGTACAATAATACCTACCAGTAGATGATAGGCACAAAAGTCTCAATATCCCCCTTTGTGTATTCTGAAAAGAGTTATAAAATGGAAAAGATTAGGAGGTTGAGTCGTCGAAGAACTCACCTCTGACGAAACGTAGATTGCATAGCTGCGATCAACCCCTTCCCTTATCGTCCCATGGATCGCATGGCTAACGAATAACTAGCGACCATGGCGTCGTCCCTGATGGGCCCAGTATAGAAGAGAGATACCTCCATGATGTTACTGATCAAAGTTAATATTCCACGAGTTGCACGGACATAATTAGATAGGCGACGTGTCGTATCTCCGGGACGAGTTCTAGGCCCAAAGTCAGAGTCGCGAAACTGTGTGGCGCCTCGGGTCAAGTTTTAGTGTCGAATAAATAATGCTGGATTGAGAAAGGTTTTGCGGCTCGAGGCAGATGTTGGTGGCTTTTCGCGGTGATTCTGTACCCCTGCGATTCTCCGCAAATCGCAGGGGTCTGCGACATTTCGCAGGTAAGACAGTTCCCTGCAACCTATGCCCTGTGCAGAGCAAGTGCCGTTAATCCTGGTCCAATGATAATCCATTCACACTAACCGGGAACGTTCCTCAAAGATCCGCCATTTGGCTCCGTGCCTGAACTGCATGACGGACATGCAACTGAACTTGAATATAGTCACACATTGTAAAGTGCGTTTGTGGAGTGGTGGGGAAAAGCAGGACTGACAAATGATTTTATGCAGGTTGGATCTGAAGTGGTTTTTATGTACTATCACAGATGATGCTGCTTTATAGTTCTTTGTATTGATCTCCCTAGCTAACCATAGGCAGCATATTCACGAGCTTCTTTTACAACTCGAGATGCCGTCTGATCTGCCCTTGCATAAAGATCAGAGCGGACACTAGGTGGGACTATGCTATATTCGAGACTTTGAGAAGAACATTGCTCCTTGCGAGTTTTTGAGATGTATACCTACGCTTGCCACCACAACTCGGCCAGAGGTTAGTAAATATCCATGTTGGTTGCATTTCATGCTGTGCTCCCAATATCCCCTACCAAGTGCTGCAAGTTTATCTCTTAAGTTTCATAGTGGATAGTGCAAATGAAATGCATAGTTCAGCTGATAGTTTGCCTCGTCCATTTGCGGCAGTGAGGAGCGACATCGCTATAACCCCCCGTTTCCTCCCAAGCATACATAGCTTTCCCTCTCCTTTATTTCAAATGAGGATATCCACACTCAATTCCAAAGTCACCATAGCAATATGGATAACACTCAAAAACAACATTGCATTCAATTCAAGCATGAAGCCTGTTCCTATGAACCCGTTTTTATTAACTGTTCTATCGACAAATATCATGATTGCGAGAAATGCGCAAGTCAACTTGGCGCTGTTATAATATTGTAAGAATTTTCCTTGGTATACTTATAGTGCTATACTAAAAGCTATAGTCCCGATCCTACCTGCCGTATGCTTCAAATAATAATTCCAAAGAGATGACATACTAATATAAAACAGATGCATGCCACCCTACCAAACCTCCAACTATTCTCCGCTTGGGAAAGACTGCAGCAATATCTGACACGCCATTTTGGCGAGACCCACCCGTAGGCTTAGTTCGGAAGCTGCTTTCTAGCCAGAGCAATACTTCAAAAACTATCGAAATCAAGAATGGTGTCGGTCTGCTTGTTCGGTTTCCTCCTGGGGAATATCATATGGCTAAGAGAGCAGATCAATGCTGGTTAGGGAGTACAAGGGAACAACAATTTATTCGGGGAGAGTGGAATGGACAGTGGAATGGACAATTTATTGAAAAGTGTTAGGGCGCTTGAGCAAACCACTATTTGTTCATAGAGTGAAATGGACAATTCATTGACTTACTATCTCCTCCTTCCCTATCGCCGAAAAGCAGCTGTGTTATTGTCGAACAAGGTAGCTTGATTCAATTTTGTGAACGTTCTATCCGCTGTAATTTTGAGTTCCTTAGCTAATCAGTAAGTCAAAGCCTTCTCCAATATTTAGAATCAACAAGACTAATTTTGATTTGATGTGTAGGTCCGCTGCAGCTCTCACGAGACATCGATTACCTGCCAGTCTGCCAAGTGATAGCTGAGGATGATTTAATAGTTCATACGAATATAGTCTCCACGGAGGACTTGAACAACTCAGGGTAGAGTGCAAGACGACCATCATATCTGATAAGGGACATGCTTTTGATATCTGGGAGGCGATTAGAGGTGAAATAGACAATACACTTATTAGCCCTGCTGTGTAATAGGTCATGTCACAATGTAAACCATCATTGGGCATCCTAGATACTGAGTAACCTCTCAGTGTAAACTGATAGTAATGGCCATTCCAATAGAAACCTTTCACCTCACAGCCGCTCCTGATATTTGCAAATAGCAAAGAAGTCATTGTGAAGTTCACACTCGTTGGATTTCCATCCTTATATACGTCGCATGCATTTCGACCAATCTTGCCGTCTTCCGCTATTGATGGTCAGGTTTCAAAAAGGACAAGTGTACTTCAATTACTTACTCAGCTTGGATGTGTAAGCCTGAAGTCTCTTCACGGAGCTGATGAATCTTGTATCATGTTTTACCATATCCCTGGGTTTTTGTTCTTCCCAATTCATGTCAAGTGGCTTTCGCCCAAACACGTAGTGATAATGCGACAATAAAGAATTAGAAGAGGCAATTGCTTCCTCAATGAGCGCCTGTGGCTTAGATGGGTGTATCCAAAATCCGAGCTAAATTTGTTAGCGTCTTGTTCACTTTCCTTAGACCGAAGGAGCTCACCGAATCCTTATAGCGCTTCCAAAATATATTTCTTGCTGCATCAAGCTCTCGAATATGCAAGACCAGAAACAGAGCTAGAGTACCAACTACCCACGTATGATGTTGCGGTCCCTTGGTTTGTAGGATATGGTCAGCTTGTTGCAAGATCTGACTATCTAATTCAGCCATTCTCAACTCGAGTCGGTGATTCAGTTGGTTTGTGACCATGCGAGGTACGGGTATGCGATCGAACCACGCAGAGCCTTCTTTTTCGACTTTAGCCATCCCTAGATAATCATCTTCAATTCCGGTTCTCTTCTTCCTTTTTCCAGAAAACTGCCACCCAATCATCATTAGACGGAGAGCTGTATACATCTCCAAGCAACTGTGTATAATCGGGTTCTTTTAAATTAGCCTATAAACTTATAAATCTGAGAGAGGGCTCACATCTATATAAGACGATGCTAGTTTGAAGAAGGGTGAGACGATGTCTTGTTTAACGGAAGTCATCGTTTGCCACGGATTCAACTAGGCTAAAAAGAGCATCCAAGTCGGTGGGGTGGTATTCCAAGAACTTTATAAAGACAACTATCAACTATTCGCTAGCTTGTTCAGCCGTAAGACGAAGCTGTAGTAAGAGTGTATTGCGTCGTAGATATGATTCCAGGTTCTTGCCTACTATTTTGAACCAAATGATAATATCTTTTCGGTCCAACCACTCTTTAATCCCTTTAAACTTGCAAAGCGAGTGCATGATGTGAACAGTGTTAATCACAGCAGTATACCAAGTGTCTTGTACTGATATGCTTAAAAATATCTTAAAGAAAATTTCGTGCCATGTCTTCAGAAAGTTTGATCAGTATTCCAATGTTCTTCATGGCAATCATTCGGAGTGGTCCACTCTCAGGATGTTCCAAAATCTGGGCAAAAAGCGCCCGTATTTTAGCTCCTTGATCTTGCCCAATAGACAGGAACAGACTTCTTAGGGAAAACGATTCCAGTACTTGTATAATGTGGCTCGGAAAGTGCTATTCTAAGTTCTTTAAACCGCTTCTTCGACATCTAGTACCGCATCAATGATTATCTTGACGGAAGGTTCCAGGCAGAGGCCCGACGTGGCTTCGACGCAAACTTGTTGGAAAAGTCGAATTAGGCTCTTGCATAGAGCAGCTCGGAATGAATTATTTCGAGTTTTAAGAACTCCTTTTTTAACGTGCAGCATCGCATCAATGACTGCCTTCACAGAGGGCTCCATGCAGAACCAGGAAGTTTGCGAAGCTGAGTTTCTGGACAGGCCGAATTAAGCTCCTGCATACTGCAGTTCGGAATGGGCTGTTCCGAGCTTCAAGAACCATCTTTTCCAGATCTAACACCTCGTGATGGATGGAGGTCTTTACACGGAGGCTAGGCGGGACTGTAAAGCTGAATTTCGAAGAGAGGGCCTGTAAGCTTTTGCGCGGCGCAGGTCGGGATTGGCTATTCTGAATTAGAAGAGCCTCCTTTTCATCTAACCACCCATTATCGATTCTCTCATAGGAGGGCTCCATGCGCGTACAAGACGTGGCTGCAACCCAGATTTCCTGGAGAGGTCCCATTAAGTTCTTGCGTAGCGCAACTCGGATTAAGCTGGTCCGAATTTTGTGAACCTCCTTTTTGATATCTAACACCGACCATATGAGCAGGTCAAACCAGGACTCAGCGTGGTTGGTGAAGTCTTAATCTCAAAGGAACAGATGATAAATCGTCACGACGACCAACGGCAAGGAATCCATCCTTCTATCTCTTATTCTATAAGAGCGCTAGGGTTTTGGAGTGTCCACTTCAGGAATGTACCAGGCTACCCTATGCCCATCGCAGATGCCGGACACTGGAGAAAACTTCTAGCTTGAACATCGTCGCTGACATCGAATTCTAGCAATCCCCTGTCGATGTGATCCGATTAACCATTCTCTAGTCACTCGTGCTGTCTTGAGTTATATGTCTGGCTAGGGCAATTTCTATAGGAACAACAGAATTTAACTCGCTTGCTGAGAAATTGGAATACTACATGGACGAGACTAGGTTCATTCCATGTGTAGAATTTCTGTGGAAGGTGTGAGGAAAGTTTATTTTCTAGCTATCTTGCCTTAATAGGTGACATTCAATTTAGAGTACCAACTACCTCCCCTGTCGAAACCCAACATAATAGCAACGACCGATTATGAAATAGACGATCTAATAATGAATGTAAACAAGAACATACTTATCCAAGTAATCAAACCCAAATTAAATGGCATCAGTCATTACACATGCAGTCTTCTGCCAACCTGAAGTGCCCTTGACCCACTCAACAGTTGGAAAGTCGCGGTCATTCCTTCTCATCTGGATCACTTTTTCAATGCCATCTAGTCCCTTAACCCTCATATTAAATACTGGACCCGTTAGCAAAGAACCAAGGACCCTTGAACGAAAATTCAACTCACAAACGTCGGCCGGTGTGGCTTTTGCAGCCTTGAGAAATGAATCTAGGTCGAGGGTTTGACAGCCGTTGAGCTCAGTAACGAATTGGGCCATGCTTAATCCACTATCATACCCATTCGCTGGAGAACCCCTAAGTATATCGGAGATGTATACATCACTAGGCGTGCTAACTTGTTGCCTCACACTGAACATGGGGGCCTGCAGCACCATACCACAGAAGGACAGCGCCCGTTGGATATCGAAACTGTCAACAGCGCTTGTTCGAAGCTGTAGTTTTTGTTCGACACCATGACGTATAATTTCCGCTTTGAGAGTCTCCTGGCACAAACTGTCATAGAACTCAGTAAAACGGGTGATGAAATTACCGTTTAAGGTTAAAATCACATCTCCTTCGATAAGCGCATGACCTGCGCTATTAGAATCAAGGATATGCCTCTTCACAACGAGCAGTTGATGATGTGTGGGACGCTCTGCTATCTTCTCAAGCCACACTTCCGAGACCTTCATATCACGCGCGGTATTGACGGTAATTGGCTGTAGTTCAACACCAAGTGTCCGGCAGCAAGGTGACTTGCCCATTTGAAGATGTTCGATGACTGACCAAAGGCTTGGAATCGGGAGGCCTCTATGATAATACCTGTCTTCGTTGCAGTCGGAACTATCTAGATAGCGGGACCAGAGTGCTCGCACTTTACCGCCAAAATCCATCAGAACACCACTTGAGCCCCTCTCGCGTAGGAGCCGACTTGCCCTAGAATGGAATGACAAATTTACCCCAAATGAAACAGGGTTACTGTATGTGGATGAAATATTAGATCTTTGAGGAGAGTTTCTTCTATTATGTTAATCTACGACTATCTATATGTATCTATTACATACCTTATCAGTACAGTATACAAAAATGCATCCTCTATTCCAACGAAACAATTATAAGATGCTAATCCATTCATACCTAAACCTCATGTACTGTTGCAATCTAGCTTGATATCTGGTAAGTTAAGCGCAAATATACAATAGAGCTGTCGGTCTCCTTTCAGCTCTTGTGATGAAATACTCCCTGCAGCATCTCGTGGACTTTGGCATCGGCGTCATCCGACGGCATTCCATGACCAGGCTTCTTTTCCACGTGTATTTTTGCAAGTGTCTGGCCAGCTAACGTGGTCTGTAATATTCTTCTCCTGGTCGTGGACAGTCGGTGAAGTAGTCTCGGGAAGTGTTGAATGGGTCGAAGTTGCTCAAGCTTAAGTCTTTGCTCGCCAAGGTGCTGTGAGGGTCAGGTCATTTGTAGGCCACGTGATCGACGGCACATCGGAGTAGCTTAGTCATGCTTGTGCAGCATTCGTAGAATTGAAACAACCCTGCCTTTAGTGCTCTACTAGGTTTGAACTTGTGCACAAACCCTTACGGAGTAGTGGCAAACTTTCGTAAGGCTAATGCATGCATCAACTGGGTATGTATACAGTACTCTGTACGGGGTATGCACATTGCACACTAGTCTCCCCCAGCTTACCTACTGTGTCCTACCCAGTCACCCAACCCAGTCACCCAA
>QGMF01000828.1:0-16021 GCA_007821475.1 Lachnellula arida
TCCCATGCAAAACCTTTACCTGCCCCTCTATCCCCCTCTTCCTCTCCATCCCCCCCTCCATCCAAGCCCCCGGATGGCACACCCACCACTTCGTATCACATTCGCACTCACCTTTCGTGTGCAGGCGCTCCTCGCAGACGCAACAGCGCGCTGTGGTGAGGGGCACTTTGTTCCAGATGGACCAGTGCAGCGGGTAGAAGAAGCGTGATGTGAGGCCGAGGCAGGTGGAGCTGACGGGGTCGAGGTGTGTGAAGATTTGCAGCTTGAGCTCGTTGGGGAGGGTGGTTAGATGGGGGGGCTGTGGTTGCGAAGGTGGTGTGGGCTCGTAAGGGGAGGTGGGCGCTGGTGAGGGGCTTAGTGCGTAGGCTGCGGGTGTATGTGCTGCGTTGGCGGTGCCGGTCTCTGGTTCCCATTCCATGTCCATTTTGCTGTGTTGGATATTGTGTTGGTGGTGAGGTGTAGTTTGAATGGTAGGTCAAGTTGTTGGTGGAAGATGTCGATGAGGTTGGCTTTTTGTAGATCGTCAGAACAGAAGGGATGTTGAAGTTGGGGGAGCTTTTGCCGAGAGGCATCTTCTACTACTTGAAAGCGGTGTCCCTATGATGTAACCTGGTACTATGTTCCATTCACATATTACCATGGATTAGTGAATCATTTGGACAAAGAGATTCCCTTACGACAAGAGAGAGTTTTGTTCCTAAACAGACCCTTGTAAATGCACTTGCATATACCAAAAAAGCCTAGATTAAGAACCGTAACAAGCTGGAGATAGAAAATGAAGGCTTGCTTCACATTTGCCAGAAACTTTAAAACCTGAGAGGTGGTATGGTATGGAAACGAGAAGAATAACGCTGTTGTGGTTGCTAGTAATACTTCGCTAGTGTGAATGCTGTGTTGTTGCCCGTAACCTCGATAGTCCGAACAGCATGGACAGTGTTGATAACCCTGCATTTTATATATGGAAACACACTCATCCAGGCTTCAAAAAGTATTACGCACCGACTCTGCCCCGTCCTATCTATCCATCTTGCATATACAGCTGCTCAAAAGCAATCTTCCAACTTCCATGCCAAAATAAACAACCAACAGTAAACCCCTTGGCATTACCGCCTTATTTTAAACCCTTGCGACAGCAAGTACGGGGCTGATACCTGCGGCGCCCTCTCTAAAACTATTAAGCCTATAATAAATAGTCGTCGCTTTTTATCAAGTAAGTCTTTCTCCTTAACCCTATCCCTTCTATAGAAAAGACGCCTAATAGAGATAAAAGTAAGAGTTATTACCTATTAGATATCTTATTCTATTTACTTTCCTTAGAGGAGAATCTACTACTTTTATTTATAGTATCTTATTCTTCTAGTATTTCTTATATTATAAGGAGCTTGAGAAAAATGCAAGGAGGTAGAGGAGGGGTAAGAGGTGGGGGCAGGGAAGAGGATAGGCTTAGAGTCGGATGTAGTCGAGGTCGGATATTAGAGCTTGCAAATATTTCCAAGGCTGCGAGAATAGAGTCTCGCGGCTAAAAGTAATATTTCTCGGACTTGGCGGTGCGTGCCAGAGAGTGTTTTACAGGTGAGGCCAAGCTAGCTAAAGGGCCGGCGGTGAGGTGCGTGCTTGAATATTTCGAGGTGGAGTGCTTGTGGGAGGCGGACGAGGCTGAAGATGCTGTTTGTAGTGCTTCTTCTGTAGAGCCGGACTATTGAGAATCAAGGTGTGCTGATTAATACCTTCTTGGCTGAACTTGATCGAATGATCCATAAGGGTTTTCGATCGGCATGAAATGAAGCATTAAAGTAACCAAAAGGAGGGTTTACCAGAAAGGTCCAGAACACGGGTAATTAGCAGGGTATACCTAGGTCTATTGTAAAGCGAAGGCTTCGATTTTGGATTGCAGCTTTCAAGTATTATATCTAGCGTGCCATGAGCTTCAGCTGAGTCTCAATTGCTTCCCCGGCTTCCACAGCTCGATTTGCAGCCACACCATGGTCCATCCGCCACACCTTAAGCCATTTCCTGCGCGAAAAATATACCATTGAAGACCAATGCTTCAGTCCAGTCCCCTCATCTGCCCTCCAAAAAACAACATAGAATATTGATCAGACTACCCATTCTTCCATGCGTCTTTCTAGCTCCTGGATATTGCTCTGAGCCTCTCTATCGAGTCTCTGTAACTCCGCAGCCTGTCTGACAAAATAATCTGGCACTTCCTCAGGAACCTCCCCATCTCCGAACAGTTTCAAGTCACGTTCCCTTTCCTGACAGAAGTCCCTGTCTCTTTCCATCTTCGCCTTGAAAATCGTCCTTATCCCCTCCTCTATATCACGCATCGCCTGCAGAG
Source organism: Lachnellula arida (assembly GCA_007821475.1). Taxonomy (NCBI): domain Eukaryota; kingdom Fungi; phylum Ascomycota; class Leotiomycetes; order Helotiales; family Lachnaceae; genus Lachnellula; species Lachnellula arida. Next base: position 2,339 of record QGMF01000828.1, read on the forward strand.
TGCTCATCGTTAAAAACTTCCCTTTCTGCCAATAATACTCCAATTCGCAGGGCATCCAATCCTTTAACATACGATGCAGGGGGTCCAGCTGGTGAGAATCACCAGTTAGCCTGACCTTGCCATGCAGCTTCCAGTGAATTCCGTAGAAATTCTTGCATGTGGGGCCGAGGCACACGGAATTGCGACTAGGGAGGTAGTCGAAGATCTTGAGATGAAGCTCTGGAGGAAGGTTTTGAAGAGCTGGGACGATGGATTCGCGATCGGATTTCTGGTCTTGGGATTCGCGATAGGATTTCTGGTCTTGGGACTCGGGAGTGTCGATCTTGAGGACTGCGGTGCTGGTGGTGGTGTCTGAGGTGGTGGTGGTTGCGGTGTCTACGGTGAATGTCAGCATTGCCTTTCCGTTTTATTTTATTTTGTTTTAGGGCGAGAGTCGAGGGATTCTATTTACCATTGCAGAGACGAGCGACCTTCTTGCCTCTCTTGCATCGCTTAGTTTTGTTCTTGCGCGCCATGGTGAAGGCTTTCCTTTCGATGTGTTGTGGTGCGAAAGGTGGTCGGGAGAAGTTGAAGTTAAGGTCGTGGTAAGCGAGGTTTCACAAAGCTAAGAGAATTCTTAAGGGGGAGCGTTGAGGATCACGTGAATGAACTTTCTTGGTTGCAAGCCATAATCGTCCATCTTAGTGTTGCCTATGAGAGGTTGCAATGATGCAACTTTAAAAATAATCAGGATTTTATCCTCATTCACGTGCTAAGTAACTTCTTAACCTCTTCAATTAGATTCTCTTTAGAGACAAGTTGTCCTTGATCCTTCTTGTCCTGCAACGTATCATCATCTCTTAAATCCTTCAACCTAACCTGACCAGCGGCCCATTCATCCGGCGCAAGGGTGATCGAAAGACGCGAGTTCTTCGACTCTTTAGACTGTTTCTCCCGCCTTGGCTTAACCTTAGCAGTGAATTCGGCCGATATCCCAGCACTCCACAGCTCGCGAGCCACAGACATACGCTCGAGAAGCAGTCCATTGACATCTTTCCCGCTAAGCGCTATGATGTAAACATCAACCCCGGGTAGCATCTTTTCCCCCTGTAGTGCGTTGAGGAGAGTGAAGATACGGTCCACGCCGAACGATATGCCAACACAAGGCATAGGGTTCCTGGTATACATCCCGACCAAATTATCATAGCGCCCGCCTGCGGCAATACTGCCAACTTGGCTTTCGCTCTCTTTGCCAATCACCGCGGTGTTGCTCCCGGGTGGTTGATTAACGACTTCGAATATCAGACCGGTGTAGTAGTCCAGGCCTCGAGCGAGCGAGAGGTCAAAGGAGACCTTATCCGCAACGCCGTATACCTCCAAGTAGGAGACAAGAAGCTCCATGTCAATGATCCCCGCCCCGATATTTTCATTCCCACACAGCTCCGGCTCCGACTTCAGAAACCGCACCATCTCCCTCATCTCGCCGCTCCGTCTCACGTACTCGCCCACTCGATCCGCAACCTCGTCCGAGACCCCCTTCTCATCAACGATCTCCCTCCTAACACCAGCCCACGCCACCTTATCCAATTTATCCACCGCCGAGCTAACAGAACGTATCTTCTCACCCGGAACACCAGCCACCTCAAACAAGCCATCTAGAACCCGTCGGTGGTTAACCTTGATAGTAATCCCCATCCCAAGCGCCTCGAAAACCTCAACCACAACGCGCAAAACCTCAGCATCGGCAATCATGGCATCGTAAACGCCAGCGATGTCAAAGTCGCACTGGTAGAACTCGCGCAGTCGGCCTTGAGCGACGGATGGCTGATCGCGCCGGTAGACTTTGGCGATCTGGTAGCGCTTGAGTTGCGATTCGTTGTTCATGGCGAGCCAGCGTGCAAAGGGGACCGTGAGGTCGAAACGCAGAGAGCAGAGCTCGCCGCCTTGGTCGGCGAGGTCGTACATGAGACGTGTGTCCTCGCCGTATTTTTCGGCCAGGATGGCTTTTAGTTCGAAGGCGGGGGTGTCAAGCGGGGTGCCGCCGTGGAGTTTGAAGATGTTGCTGGCTGTTTGTCTGGTGTTGAGTTAGCGCTATTTGATAATTATCTGTCTTTGTGTTAAGGATACTTACAAGATGTGGTCACGTAGAAGAAGATCCGAGCCAAACCAATCGCGCGTGCCTTTCGGGGTCTTTAGCTGGACGCTTGAACGAGCCATCTTGGCTTCGTTGGCTGCCATCCTGTTGTTTGTATAAGAGAGTTTGAAGTAAGTGGAGGAAAGTTTCCTTAGACTTTTATATGAGTTGCATGGTCTGCATCTTGACTCATCGCCGGCGATTCATAAATTCGAGATGTTGGTGCAGGGGTGTCTCGAGTAAAGCTGGGGATGCATGGGCAAGGTACTCGTATATTTTGATAATGCGACACCCTAACCTAAAAAGATAAACAGAGAAGTTCAAAGAAAGAGACATCAAAAACAAAAAGATTTTAAGGTTTCACAGCTGGGATTTGAAGTGGCGTAGGTAGACAGCTCGGAACTCCCCAGACGTGACGAGAGATATACATAGATGATCTGGCCACGAGAAAGGGCTAAGAAGGAATCTCTTCAAATCCTCCTTCCGAGCAAAGTGCAAGTACAATGGGAGCAGAAACTCTCAGGCTTTCCATCCGGCTATGCTGCATCAGTCTGGCCTCTTCTCCAACGCACTCTAACATCAACTTTTTATCCCCGCCTCGAATACCATTGATCCATATTGTTTTGCACATTAAAATCATCTTGCGTCTGCCCCGGATATGCCTTCTTGACAAACATGAGCTCCCAACGATCATACAACATATCCGGCCCAATCCAATTCGCCAGGAGGCCATTCAGACGAGACACAATCGGCATCCGGAGGCCCCACTTTGCTACGTGCAGCGGATAGAACGCCTTGCATGTGACGGCTAGACAGGTCGATGTTATAGCATCGAGTTCATCGAATATCAGAAGATGTATATCGGTAGGAAGGGAGACGAGGGATAGACTCCTGGTGGTATCTAGGCCTCTATTAGCAACAAAACATCGTGGTGTCAAGAACGACCCTACCGGTGGCGGATGCAGGCTTATTATCAAATCCCTCGGTACATTCGCAGATGTCTGCTTTCATTGCACCATGTCCAGTTGGTACTTTAGGGTCGAGCGACATCGTGGTAAAGAGATGATTTTTGAGATAAAGGCGTAGTGGTGGGTGGGGTTTGAGGTTGTTGCAGATGCAAATTGAAGGGCGTGGTGGGGAAGTAAAACTTGACTGGGAATTTATGAGTAAACGCGGCGGGCTTAGCCATTTGGATTCACTTTCAGTTCGTATTGCTTTATGACTTTCCTTGGTTAGGTCAAGGTATTATATGATCAAGTAGTAGAGGTAATACACGCGAAGCAAACATGGTTATATAAATATAAGAGCCTGTAACCCTGTTCAAGATCCCCGAGTTTATCTTAGCAATAAACTGATCCGCATACTTGTCATAGACGAACTCATCTCCTATGAATTCAACTAACCTTTCCCACAGCTGGAATAATAATAGACGTCTTTCGGCTATATATTATATATCCGGGGCATTTGAAAAGATTTTATAGAGGTATGATAGCTGTATGGAAACATCAAACCTGCAGAGGAAGACTTGACCAATCTTCACGCCAATCCTTACTGCCCTTCTTGCGGGGCCAGACACGGCGAAGTACTTGCACGACCGTATCCTCTTCCGCTAGATCCCCCGGCTCTATTATAATATCCTTTTCCTTTCGATAGTATTCCGCGCGGCATTTAAGTTCATCGGTCTCCACCTGATCGCGGGCTTCCCTCACTCTCCGACCCAGTTCTCTAACGTTGATAATATCCTCGTTGTCTCGAGCAACTCGCTCAATCAGCCACGAACGACTCAGATTCTTAACAACGAGTGTTGTGCTAAGGTTGAATACGCTCCTGCCCCAATGGCCGCCGCCCGTAGTCCACAATTTGAGAGACTCTAGCTCTTGGCCCGCCTTGCTCTGGCAGATGGTGTCCCAGATCGATCGGGCTAGCGTCTCATCCACCGCGCAATTCATTAGCGTCTCTCGTACATGGCCCTTCTTTAATAACCCTCCTAAATTGAAAATCTCGCGATCAGCTGCATCGAATGAAGTCTCGTCTATTGAATCGGGGTCTCGACTCACCCGCCAGTCAGAACAGTCCAAGGTAAGGAAGAGCGATTTCAATCGCTCCATCTTGCCGAAGCTCTTATATATCTCGCCCTCGATCGAATCGGATTTCGTACGTTTAATCGAAATAGCAAGCTCCTCTAACGCCGGGCACTGGGCGTGGATTTGCAAAACATGCTGCTTTGTGAATGTCATAGGTATATCTCGCCGAAATCGAAGGTTCTCTGCAACAAATCCTTGCTCGGACGGATGTAGATTTAGGGTTTTCAACGTCTGCCCGTGTTGGTATAGAATGGCGTCCAGAATCTTGGGCTCGAGTGGGCCGGACACCGAAAGCTGATCGAGAGGCTCGAATGTCCTCAAAAGAGCAATGGCGTTATTAGCGTAATTGGGTCTCTCAACTTCATAATCATCGCGTTCCATACGAATGCGAAGTGTCTTCAATCGAGGGAAGGAGCAGTTCTGAGCGATCCAATCCATCATCTCGCCATCTATACCCACGTTCTCACATCCGTAACCTCCGCCCAGGGTCAGATGACGCAGGCGGTTGAAGTCTGTGTGCATGGCCCAAGTTTGGAAAGTTTGGAAAGGACCCGGCGGTCTCAAGCTCGCCCCGAGAAGCGACAGCGAGGTCAAGGACCCAATAGATCGACCGGAGACAAACCCCGGGAGACCTCGCCATGGCTCCCGCGGGCGGGGCCAGTATCTCCGCGAGTTCTCCGGGATAAGGTTCACCACCACAACTTCCTTCAGATTGGGCGCAAAACCGGCAACAAGCTCCATCATCGCCTCTTGGTTGAAATCGTCGTCGCCGTCTGAGTCACGCCGACTGCATTCAACCTTGACACTATACAAACACGGAGATGTGGCTAAGGCCATCTCGTAAGGATAGGGAGTGCCCCATAGTAGGGTTCGCAGTCGAAACGTAAGGTGGTAGAGTTTGCATTGGGGATGGTGGTCGTGGAGGGCGTCGAGAAGACTGGGTGGAAATTGATTCCGGCAGCGGTATACTAACTTGGTAATATATGGCAGTGTTTTCATCAAACCGACGACTGGCGCCCATGCCAGATCCTCATCGGAAGATTTTGCGATGACAGGCTCGTCGTAGACGATATGCGGCGAACTAGAATACGGTTCTTCATCGACCAAGATTTCGTCAACGCCAGATGCCTCGAAGGAGCTGCGGCGGTCCCAGGGTGAGCCGGACTGATACCCCTCGACCCTGGGTCTGTCAGACAACCGGAAAGACCCTTTCATGTTGAGACAGCGGACATGGCACGCGGACTCGGTACGGGAGAGGGTCTTGACAAGGGCATCAACGCTGCGCTGCAATCCCTCGCGACTGCTGATTGCGAGGTGGATATCGCGAAAGATTGATGGAAGAGTGGCGTTACGGCAAGTTTTGCTTGCCAACCCAAATGCGTAAAGACTTGGTCGATGCGCGCTGTTCAGGTGACCTGCTATCTGCTGTAACGTCTCAGGCGGGAGACTGTGTAGGTCCAGCTTAACGGAGTCCATTGCCATGATTGACAGAGCACAGCTCAAGGAAAGTGAAGTGGTAGGAAGTAGGATCCTTAGAGTTTGGTTGAGAAAAAAACAGGAATGGGTTGTTGGTTGTTACCTAAACAGCGGGTGGAGTCATAATATAGCCTGGTGCTTACGTTATCGCGAGACAGCTGTCACAATGAACCTCTGGCGCAAAAGCACCGCCATTGCATGTAGCAGAACCAGGATGTATTTCAGTTTTATGCCAGTTCCTCGGTGACCCAAAAATCAGAGCGGTTTGGATTGATCCCGAGTTGTCTTTGTTTGGCGTTCCGCAGCTGCCGGGCGCGGATCCCCGCCCGTGAATGTCTTGAATGTTTTCACTTATTTCTACGCGATCGAGAAAGTTTTTTTTTGTTTTCAACCCATATTAGAAACGCCAAACATACTGCTTAGAGGCAGTTGCACTAGTTATATAATATTTCCTACTGTTTCTGCGAATTCCTTTACTCATAGTCAGATCATCCGCCGATTGCTCCTCCACCCTGGGACCTCTCCAACCAAGCTACAGCTCCTAACTTCGTTTGGCATAAGCACTTCTACCTCATACAGTGAAATTGCCCTTAGAATCTCTGCGGCTGCTTATTTATACGTGTTTCCGTTGTCTGTGTCACTGATCTTGTCCCAGCTACAGAGTCGAATCGATACGCTGTATCTGAAGCCAGGGCATTCGTACTATAAATTATAGGGGTGAAGTCGCTATCTTTCAGATCTGGTAACTCCGCCTGTATCGTGCTCTTCATTGTGTCGAAGTAGGCCTGTTTCCCGGCGGCGATAGTGACGGCGACGATAGTCGAGCATGAGTCACTCACGTCCTGGACAGCACTTTTCCCATCTGTCGCTTCGTTGCCGCAGAGGATGTGGTACGCGGATTGGATGTTGTTCGCATCCCAGAAAAAGACGGCGGTGCATCCGGTTAATTGTACGGCGGAGACCTTGTCGCCATTTCTGACTATCGCCGACGTGACCCACTCATCCTCATCCAACTCGTACGCCCCGTTTGTCTTAGACTTTGGCAATCTCATAAGAGTCCGGGCATCAAGGGCATTATCGTCAACGACATCGATACTGCTGCTAAAAAGACGGCGAGACCAGTATCAGATTCATATGTCTTGAGTACTAAGAGTTATTATCTTGGAAGAGCCGATCTTACCGGACATTAACACCTTTAAACATGCTAATAACACCGGCGATACTGCCTAGTGCTATAAGGATATTAGTGAAACGCATTATGATTCATAAATAGGAGGATAATAGAATTGAAAAAAGACAAGTCTAATAATAGAGGTAGTGATAGTCGTAATAAGGAGGATAATAAAGATGCAGATCTTTGCTTATAAGTAGAACTAGCAGATGGAACTTATTTATATGTTTCTTGAATATCTATTTTAATCTCATATATATGTCGACATCAATGCTATAATCCGCTTCTAACACTACGCTTATACCTCACCGCGCTCGCGATATTAATACTAAGCGACGGAGGATCTGTCCCACCCAGATGTATTAATACATTGAAGAAGAAAGTCCTAAAGGAGAAAAATATAACAGTCGCTTACCTATAATGTTCGCTTTCCCCGACTTCAAGCGAAGCGCGCAAAGAAGGATGAACTGACTATAGAGGATGTAATTCCTACGATCCCTCATCGGCGATCCTAACAAGTTGATTATTATGCACATTATAGTCCTAGCGTTAGCATTTCTAAGCGCCTATTTAATCATCGTGGTATATATATATAATCTTGTTATAATATGAGTTCGTGCTAGGAACTTCCTAGTAGCTTTTCTTTACTTTATCCGATGGCCGCAGATGCTCGCTCCTTCGGAGAGAAAAATATACATATTACTACTCTGCATTTAAATGTTCTAATGACCTTCAATAACGCCAGTTTACCAAACAGGTGAACAGTCAAATCCTATCAATCCCTCCTACTAACTGATGACAGAAGCACTACTGCGTGTACTATCCCTAAGCTAAAACGCCATTTAGAAAATAGGCGTACTAGTACTTCAGATCATAATGTAGCTAAAGGCATTACGACCTCTTGGTGCTGCTGATGTAAATAATATAAATTGCCCTTGGGATGTTTGAAGAGGATATTTTGAAGGCGTGCTATTTAGTAAACTGTCTGGTGGTATAAGGGCCAAAACACAATATAGCCCAGCCCAAAGCCCGAAACACGTTCAAATGCCTATCCAACTCCAGATTCTCATCTCTCTAAAATCCAGCCAGCGCCTCCACGATCCGCTCTTATCTCCATAACCCCCACTCTCCCCACTCACATCTGCACCCGTAACCCGTCCCCCATCAATGCCCCCATCTCAGCCATTACCCCTCCGCCCCCAAAAATCTTTATCCTTCCCCCACATCTCCACCCCATCCTCGTCATCCTCCTCGTCAGAAACCCCTCCCCCCTCATTAGAAACCGACCCACGACTCCTCCCCACGCTTTTCCACCACCAAAACTCAATCAGGCTCAGCAGACTATTGCAAGCAGAAATCTCAAACCCGTTAGGCGCGAAGTACGTGATCGGGTCATCTTCGTCGAAGAGGCTGACTGCTCCGTGCCGGGACCAGTGCGCGGAATAGAGGGGTTTACACGTGAGGCCGAGACAGGTGGACGTTGCTGGGCAGAGGAAGTCGAGGATGCATTGGTGGATTTCTGGGGGGAGGGTTGGGAGGGTGAGAGGTTGTGGCCGAGGTTGTGGCTTTGGTCGAGGTTGAGGTAGAGCTGGGAGGAGTAGATCTTGGGAATAGTGTTAGGGTTAGGATTGTGATTGGCATGTTAGAGGGGGGTGTGACTTGCTTTTACTTGGACTTGGTGGGGACCAGTGGGTGGCTGTGTGGAGTTCGCTGAGGTATAACTTGATTTCACTCTGACTCGGACTGCTGCCTCGGAACCATTGGGGGGTTATGGGAAGTTGGCTGGGGTATAGATTGCGTTGATTTTGACTTGGACTCGGACTTGGACTTAAACTTGGATTTGGACTGTTGGATCGGAACCAGTGCGGTGCCGTGTGAAGTTGGATAAGGTATGGATTGCTTTGACTTGAACTTGAACTTGAACTTGGACGGGGACTTGGACGGGGACTTGGACTCGGACTCGGCATTGGACTCGGACTTGGACTGCTAGCTCCGAACCAGTTGGGTGTTATGGGGAGCTGGCTGGGGTATGAATTGCTTTGACTTGGACTTGGGATACCGGGTCGGAACCAGTGGGGTTTGGTCTGAAGTTGGAGGAGATATACTTGCTCGCGATCGGAGGCTACCCTATTGAATGGCATGGAGGCTATCGTGTTTGTATTTCAAACGATGGGCTTGGGTGCAAAGTTATGCTGAGGTAGGTGCTCGCTTGCCGTACTTTTACAATTTGTTAGCTGTGTTGATTCACCGAAGATGTTGCGAAGAGTCTGGTATTTTCTGCAAATAGGACTAAAATGTTCTACAGTGACTGGTAATTGTTCGAGCATATTGTGGTTGATAGATTTGAGTTGGTATGAGATTGTTTTTACTAGTTGAGGGAGGTTATTATGTGGGAAACCTTAGTAGAGAATTAGTATAGATCGAATCAAATTCCGTATGCACCGCACTAGAATAAGACGTTCAATAATGGAAGGCCAAATGTCATGCTAAGTTGATTCTACGTTAACTCAAAGATATCCGATCTCCACGTCTACCTCCCACCCTCTTAGCAGCATTATAACAGCTAACACCATAGCCTATTAGTACACCTCAAGTCATGGTCTTCCCCCCAACCCATCTCATGTTCATTCCTCTCAGTAATAACCTTAAATCTCTTTTTGTTCACAAAAAATCCGCCTCCACGGTATGCCGAGTCGTAAGTGGGAAAGATGAAGTGCAGCTTCGGGCCCACCCAGCCGTCCAGTCGAGTATGCCAGTACGTTAAGGCAACAGTACCATGCATCTCCCGGTGGATTGCATAGAACCTTTTGCAGGTAAGTCCCAGACAAGCGGAGGTAGGTGGCGTTAAGCGTTTGAAGATATTAAGGAGAGTTTCGGTAGGTAGAGCGGTAAGGCACGGCTGTGCTTGAGGTTGAAGTGCTAATGGTTGAGTTAGCTATCCACGACAGATTCTCTAGATGAGGAATCGGGAAGAGTACTTAGTATTTCCCCAAAAGGTGCGACTCTGTCACACCTCTCTGGAATGGTGGCCATTATTATTTGATGGCGCGATCGAAGTTGTGTTTCAGTATTCGAGTTGTTGGCAGATCCTTGGTTTCTATGTAATTTGCGTCGCTAACTTGGTGGCTCTTGGAACAGTGAACAAGTGCAGATTTGGTGACAAAAAGAAAAAGTCGAGATGTGCATGTTCCAAGGACTTAAATAGAGATCAAGACTCTTACCCAGCGAAGTCAAACATTCACATCTTTTGCTTGTTTCTTGTGAATATACCCCGTGATCCGGATGATTATGCTTAAAATGCCAAGACCGGGGCTTTCATATGATTGTGGGGGCGGCCCCGTACCTACATTGACCAATAGGAAGCGTTCAAATCTAGCTTGAAATTTAGGTTGCTTACGAATTGCACGCTATCTTCAACTCCGTATCAACTCCGTTCCATCTCTTATATTTTCATCAAGTTCACCCAGCTCCTTCATAGGCAATTAGCAGCCCCCAAACAATGTCCAAGCCATTGTGTGGAAACTAGACAAGTTTATTAGCATGTCACTTGCATCCAATGCTCCTGCTCGCCGACGACGCAACCCGCGCCCCATCAACTCTTGTACTGAATGCCGACTTCGAAAGTCAAGATGCAGCCGTTCATATCCATGTCAGAATTGCACTCAGTTCCAAAGAGAGTGCATATTCATCGACAGCCAGCAAGCCAGGAAGCCCGGAGGCCGCAAACCAGAGGCCCATGCTAGGAGCCCGGCACGCGCGGAAAACTCGTTAGAAAATGCTCAAACGCCGCCTCGGGACTTTGAATGGGAGGATTATCTGCAGGAGAGGTCTCCTGAAAACGATCCATGGGATGAACTGGTTGCTAATCCAGTGGCGCTGCATGACGGGACGTATTTAGATGAAGATGATTACGGCATGGTTGAGACCAGTGCGACCAGCAGAACACTCCAGATCGGAAAAATGGTTATCACAGAACGAGTTGGAGGTCTAATTCAGCCGGGAATTGTTAAAGAGGTATTTGAATATTGCTTCTATCTATGGCCTATGGTCAGAAAGGGTGTTGATGAGATGCAGATCGAAAGCGTTCTTTCCGCTGACGGGACGTTACAAAGACCCAATATGGGCTCATTCGCGGACCATTGTACAAAGCCGTCCACTGTGGGGATTGATCTCTTTGCCAATAGTAATAAATCCGAAGGAACTGAGGTCATTTTACCTTACAGGTTCGAGGCAGAATTGCTGTACCAGCAGTATCTCCAGGCAGTGGACCCAATTGCTCACATCCTGCATATTCCATCGTTCAAGCGCATGTTTGACTCTTTCTGGGACAACGTGGATGAGCAGCGACCTAATTCCGGCCCAAGAACTGCTCTAGTGCTTGGCATGTGCATGTCCGCTGCTGCTAGTATGTCCTCACTGCAAACGATGAGCCACTTTGGGGTCAGCCAAGAATCTCTTTACGCACACCTGAAGATGTCTAGTGAAGCGGCCTTCAAAAAGTGGAACTGTTTAACTTCGACATCTATTCAGTCCCTCCAGGCTCTGACAATATATCTTGTAGGCAGTACTCTGGACCATGCTCAATACTAATATCGCAAGCTAAGGTGATACAGATCACGGAATGCCGAAGTGAGGTTACCAGGGCGCATTCGGTACTGGTTGGTGCTCTCATACGACTTGCTCAGTGTGTCGGGATCCACCGCAATGATATGATAAAGGCTCTCGATCCTCGCCAGCGGCATGTCCGAAGTCTTCTCTGGTACCATATCTGTTATCTTGACGTCAGAACAGCAGAGGCAGAAGGACATCAACCCTCCATTCGACCCGACGACTTTGATATTCCATTACCGTCTAACGTCGACGATGCAACTTTGGATTTTGTACTTGCACCGCCTCAGCCTGTAAATGGATGGACAGATACAACATTCGCTTTACTACGCTTTGAGTTCTCGGAGCTGTATGCGATGGTCCTTCGAGGGAGAGTCCAAATCGACCGCGGCCAAATCACTTTACGAGAATTGCGACAAGCTGTGGCTTCCAAAAAGGCATTTATTAGAGACAAATATGTTGTTCATCTTAACACAGCGGTTCCAATTCAACGATATGCTCAGTTGGTTGCCAACTTGATGCTATCACGCTGTGATATGATGATACTATATAGATATTTCCCCAAAAAAGAAAGGACACCGGCACAGGATCGCCTCATAGACATGTAGGTCAAAATCGCCCCTTGACCTGTCAAATACTGACAGGTGGTAGTATTATCGAGTCCGCATTAACAACCTCTGAAAGTGGAGCAGCGTTGGAAACATCGGCCAGTTCACAGCAATTTGCCTGGTATGCAGGAGCTTATCAGCAGTATAAATCGATTCTTCTGGTACTAATAGAAAGGTATAAGGACCCGAAGCTCAAGCACTCCGATCGCATTCAGAGGCTTATCGACTACATCTTTGGTCCTTGCTACGGGGTAGACTTAACCCACCGATGCGGACAACTCCTCTGGCGGGTAAAAGAAGGCCTCGAATCCCTCTACCAGGTGCAAAAGGTCCCACCGCCGAACAATGCCGGTTCAATTAATCGGATCAACCAAACATCTAATGAAGCGCTTCATCATGATGGCTTTGACGTCCAAATGAAGCTATCCGATGTTGAGCTCGAAGATCTCTTCAATTCGTTCCAAGGCGGCTCATCTGGCGCTCAAGTGCCCTTCCAGCCTGTATCGGGGAATGAACCTTGGGCGAATCAACTTGCAATGGATAACTCGCTCTTGCTGGGTCATGAAGACCGAGGAGATCCGTTCGGTGTGGGAATGTCTGATATGTCTTATCTTCAGTAAAGCAGCATGCATTTAGAAATTATGTTTTGATTGATATATGTACTACCACAACCTTCTGCTCAGCAGCACAAAAACCGAAGATCGGAATTTTGCATCGCGTCGCAGAAAATATAAGACTTGCGATTGAGTAGACAACTAGAAACAACATAACAACTTATAGACGCAATTAAAATCATAAGAATATATAGTAACTAATTTGAATAGAGGTAGTTGCCCCTTATTCCCATCCGAGTATGCTAAAATCTACTTGAGTAAACAATGTTTTAGATGGACTTTATAATCTTCATTTCTATTAAAAGTTTACATACAAAACTCTTTAATTCCGTATGTTTCTATAATAGTCAATACTCGCGGCTGCTAACATCTGGCAAGTTATTCCACATTCTCCGCAGTTTTTATTTCTTTCAACACGTCTTTCATACGGTTTCTTGATACTGACTTGAACCAATTAGCTGACCTATTTGGTGGCACATCTTCGAGAAAACCTGTGTACATGGGTCCACACGAGCCTACCGCTGAAAAGAGAACATATAGCCACAGATTAAAAATGGAGAGATCACCGACAAATTTATCAGTATCGCCAGCATCTCGTGGTTCAAGTAAAACAATAGTTGCTAGAGGTTTGAATAAGCATCATTAAATCAAATGCTACTTGCAAAATGATAATCAAGAAAAATGGATACCGATGGGAACAAAACTACCAGAATATATTCTAGTATTAACCACTGCCATTCACTCTCTTGAAGTTTATACCTACCACCTGACTAATAATAAGATATCTGATCAAGCGACCCTCTCCAAAAGCAGGCACTGGCAACCTGTCCCTAAAAGCTCGTGTGCCTGTTCAAGAATACTCCCAAATCCCACCTGCCCACTACTAACACCACCCACCATGGCTAGCGAAGAACAGACCAAAGAGCATCCAACAGACGATATTGATCACGCAGACCCTCGTCTCGAAGCCGGTACAAGATCCTTCCTCCCAACATTGATCAACTACCCA
>QGMF01000829.1:0-15962 GCA_007821475.1 Lachnellula arida
CGGATGGGCGCGATCTGGGAGTCGGTCCAGAGACCGCTGTCTTCGGGCGAGATGCGGCCGTTGGGGAGCACGGAGGTCGCTTCGATGATGGTGAGGGAGGCGCCGCGGGAGGCGAAGGCGGAGAGGTGGACGAGGTGGAAGTCGGTGAGGTGGCCTTGGGAGGCGGAGTAGGTGCACATTGGGGAGACCCCTGGTTTGGGTTGTTAGTGGGGGTGCGGTAAAGGGGGGGGAGGGGAATTGAGATGATGGTGGAGGGAAGGGAGAAGGAAGGTTGTGGATACGAACATATGCGGTTCTGGAACTCGACATCGCGGATCTTTAGAGGAGTAAAGAGGGTTGGGGGGTTGGAAGAGAGAGCTGATCCAGCTGGAGGGGATTGCTCTGGTGTAAAGAAAGGCGCGTTGGGCGCGGGGGTGTTTTTGGGCACCATAACTCCGTATACTATAGCTATCAAAGCTGCGAGTAAGTTTTTAATAGCTTCAAAGAGAGTCTTACAAGTCAATAGCTCATCAAAGGCAATATAGCAAAATGCAAACCCAAAGGAGGGGTTCCTGACATTTATCTATGTCCACATATAATTTATTCTGCCAGCGATGGGGTTATCGCATTACAAAGCAATCCAAGGCGGTCAACAGCATGCCGAGCCCTGCCGAGCCCCGCCGAGGACGTCGACGTCGTATTCTTCTCTCTTTCTCCCTTCTTTCATCCTGTTCGTTCACCAATTTTGCTTATTCCTCTTACTGCAGTCTGTTATGACCAAGCAAGTGTATTTATCAGCAGTCCACAGCTTCATTATATCTAGTGCGAAAATAGTCTCGCAAAACCAACCAAAAACAACCTGGAATGCTTACAGTAAGCAAACATTAACCTTATGAGAAGCGTTAGCGTTGCAATTCCTCTTCTGCCTAGCATATTTAATTCTTCCCATTCAACCGATATCCATAAAATCTTACCCTACCTAGGTATACGGTATAATCTCTCCTAACTATAGGAAAAATCCCCCTCCCAAGCATTTACGGAGTAAAGTACCGGGAGTAGTGACTTTTTAACATAATTTATTTACTCGCCGACGGCACCTGCCTCTTCTAGATACCGGTAGTCGATAGAATTGATAGTTTTGTGCTTACCTACAGTTCAGATTGCTTACGCTACTTTCCCGGATTAGTAACTAGCTGCATATATAGCAATCGCGTGGAGGGCTTTCTTCTTCCTCTCGCGGAATAGTAGCTGATGCTTGGTGAGAAATTGGGTATTCGGAGTGGCGGGTGTAGTTGTGGGTTGGGATGGAATGCGAGGTCCGAATACCCGGTCTACGCAGGTGTGCTGACTGCAAGAAGTACGAGATTCGAAATACGTTCTTGTTGCTATTGCGGTGTGAGGTTTTTATATACAGCTATAAGGCAGCAGGGGGATTATTGCAAGAATTGTAAATGGCAGTTCTGTGGGCTTGGTTATGGATGGGTGATAGGATGGAGGAAGGTCGCGGATGGTGTGAAGATGAGAGCTATGTGTAATATTCAGTGGTCGTGGTTCAGAGAATTAGAGACTTATGGGGATAGGGGAAAGGGAATAACTCATTGATATTGGATTGGAGTATCATATCTGCGGAGTAGTAATCATCCCTTTGGGTCCCCTCTATACATGCCAAGTAGAGTAATACACTGCATCTTCACTCTGATGAAAAGGTAATGTACGCAATAGGAAAGGAACCCCTTTATGAATACAACGGATTTTATCGTTTTTAGTTGTCACCAAAAGAGAAGAAGTAAAAGTAAATCCTAGGCACTGCTTCATGGGCGTTCTCACCAACCCAGCACATCCGAGGTACAGGAGTTACTGCTGGCTTCAATGGCGGTCGAGGACACAATTCGGGGCGGAAGACTTAAACATTGTCTGATGCCTGCATATTAACAGTGGCAACCATATATAAGCGGCCAACAGACTACGGGGGGTTAAACCAAATAGTGGTAGACTATTAAAATGTTGAGGTAGTTAAAGTCTCTGACGTAGCTAATGATCGCCCCCAACACTTCGATTTGAAGCGTTGGGTAGAATTACATCATGGAACACGCGTAAATAAGAATTCGTGCCGGACTGGTATACTACAAAACCTAAGAGCTGCACCAGTTAATAGCCGAACAGATGCTGTCATATCCGTGCCTGCGGCTCAACCTAAGACTTCCGCTGGGATACTTCGGGTGATTCGAATAGGGATAGAGTTGAAGACGACACGACTTGGTATCAAAAATTACTAGCAGGTGCAGTGGTGGGTACGAACTCCATAGATACCCATTCCCAATGCTTTGATGCCGACTGCTTTGTCGTATGTTTTGAGGTATGGGAATACGACTGTGAGGACATCGGAAGGGGATGTCGCGAATGTTGCTGGAAGAAAAAGCATGCCTTTTCGAAATAATTGAGTGCCGCCAGATAGTTTTCAAGGATGGGCTAGTTAATGACCACACGGAGATTGAGAACGACCAAGAGAAGTAGAATAATAGAATAGTATGCTATCTATGTAGATGTTATGCATATAAAAACATCTGGAAATTTGAAATAACTTTGCAACTTGGAGCGTCAAAATTAATAATTCATGGCCTGATTATCACTGATAATAGATTTGTTGCAAGACTTGACATGCCGATCTTGAAGGAAATTCTCGATAGCCACCATAGTATGATCCCAAGCTTTGGGAGAAGTGCCATGACGGGCTTCCTCTTGTATTTGCGGGATTGATCGCGCTGGCGCTTTATATTTTCATGATTGTACCAACTTCTTCATTCTCCCACTCTGCACCAATGCTCGTATCAATTCCAGCGCCACATCAGTGCCGGTATCAATAGCTGTTTCATCACTATTAACTGGTACGTGTAAGAATACCACACGTCGCTCTTCCTCTTTCTCTTTCGTCAAATACGCCAGGCTTGAGTAATATATAAAGTCGCAAAGATATCGGCCTGCATCTTCGCTGACTCGAACATCGACGTCCTACAGCACGTTAAGAGACACCAAGAACGGGGAGGGACGAAGCCGAACATACTGGTAGCGCGGTTCTCCACCTCCTCCAAACGTCATCAATATCCACAGAGCTCAGCAGCTCTTCTGGTAGCCCATGCCAGATCCATTTTTCCTGTTCCTGTTTCCGTCTTTCGACGTCACCAAGAAATTCGTTATCGACATCTCGCATCATGTAGCCATCTCGGTGTCCGCGCCTCTCTACGCTGTAAAACTTGCGTGGCGAGGCCATGCCAATGTGGATTGCATAGTCTATTTTCCGACCCTGCCATAGAGTAGGGACCAATTCCCTGACGACCTTATATGAGACTCTGACGGGTTCCGGGTATACGAGTATTCGAACAGGCGGTAGTTCTGCGAGTGCAGATACTTGTGTCGAGGCTGTCTTTGCGGGGGGGAGGAAGGGTGGAAGAGACTTTGCAATCTCCCATGAAGGATTGATAGGATATTGTGCTCGGAAAGGCTGGAATTATAATCCTGTTAGCAGGTGGGGTTTCGACTGTCTCACAAGGTTATACCAACAAGTTCCTAGGGTAGCTGGCGTATTATGCCGTGGTCGATACCACAGAAACATGAGGTAAGTGGGGGGAAACGTACCCCAAAACCGGTGATAAGAACAGTTATTTCGTCTTCTCGAGGAGGAAGCTCATCCGCATGCGAGCCCATGGCTAGTGATGTCTTGAGGATCACAAAGCAAGAGGTTAGATGTAGAGGCAGATGTAGATGTAATAGTAGTGTAGCAGTTTGTATATGCTTGGTGTTGGTTGATATTGACGCTATCGATATCAGACGGGGAAAAGTGGAGAGGGACTGTGGGGTAGCGAGGCCGAGGCAAGGGAAGGCAAGGGAAGGCAAGGGCAACCTGGAAGGGTTGAAATGCCAAGAAACGCCAAGACTCGGAATAGTTCCAGTAATCCGGCAGAGTACATATAACAATAACTTGGTTCCTCGTCTGCGTTTCTTCTACTACATTAATTCTTTCAAAAATCCAGCTCCTAAGGCAGTGTTTTTTTTTTTTACACTGAGTTACTAATCCTAATTTCGACGTTTTAGCGTACTAAAGAGTGTTTAACTTCCATTTCCTCAAGATAACCTTAATATATCTACCTAGATATGCAGTTTGATCCCCCCTTTTTTGCGTATGCCGGCAACTTGCCTGTTGTGAAACACCCCGCAGTTTTCCAGCCAGGTCTGCGTAAGCTACTCGGTTCAGTCTTTTCGTATCGCCGTCGTCACTTGGTATTACCATAGCAAGAGGTATGGCTTAATGCCATAGGAATTGGTTCATAAGGTACAGTAATATCCTATTTCAAAAAATTTGTTGAAAGTATAACAGGACGGCAAAGATCTTCTGGCTGATGTGAATATTCGTTATGGACGAGAAATTCCTACTCGCTCGAAATTTTACAAGTGATCAAGCGCCTTTAAAATCTTTACTTGAAACGGAGCACCGTAATACTTTATATATAGGTTATTATGGCGTTTTCTCCGTACGAGTATTATGTACCCCTTTTCCTAAACAAAAGCCAATTGTGGCCCAAAGCTTCAAGTCAGGCACAGCGAAAAATGAATTTCTTCTTAGGCCTGTAGCGATAGCTAGAAAATAAACTTATCGCTTAATTTACTACACCAGCTACACTCCTCCCAATTTAAGCTTTTTCACTTTTCGGTGTTTCGACTTGGAGGTCCATGCCCCATACCAAAAAGTCAGGCCTTCGCCTGGCAATTAGCTCCGCGGGTTGGAAGCTCTGATCTCATAAAGTGCGCTTCTTGACATGGAAAAGTCTAGCATACGTCTGATTCGGTTTGTTTAGTTACAAACCTTTCGCGGATTCCACTAGTACGATTTTGTATTTAGTATTGAAATATGTAATCATTCCGCGCGTCATAAATAAGCATAATCAATCGTCAAGCGCTTGAGTAGTGCCATGCATACCCGTTCCCGTTGCACAAGGGTGCATTCCAGCGTGTGTTGATCACACGAAGGTTATATCCAAGGTGGTCTTTTTGTCCGTATAACACCACTTCTTTATAATTGCGATACCTAGGTTTCCCGGGATACGATTATAAGTACTTGTATTTCTTTTTTTTAATAGAGTCTTTCTTAAATTGAAATTACTCACTTAATACCTTAAAAATCTTCCTTAAAAATCTTCTAATTCAATGTCAGGATTAAGGAAATGAATCATGTGACCTACCTCGCTTGTGATCTAGACCAAGGGATCTTGTAGTCTATCTTGTTGGGTACGGGCTAGAGCATATACTTACATAGGTATACAAATAAGCGTTTTATCCTTTCTCGCTTGTGATCTAGACCTCCTCTGAGAGTCTGAGGTCTATCTCGTTGGGCATGGTGCTAGCGCATATAGATATATATAAAGGGTCCTATCCTTCCTCACATAGATCTTCAGAAGTCATCGTATCCCTCGTTCTATCCTCTACTTCACCCTTCAGCTATTCTTCACACCTAAACCACAAAAACAAAGCATTCTATTCAAAGACAAAATGTTGCCCAGACAAATTCTCCTCCTCTCTGCCTTCACGGCACTCACTGTTGCTAGCCCAGTAGAGCAAACAAGGCAGCTCGGACATGCAAACGTCTGTGGAGTTGTCAACCCCGCAACCACCCTCATCCAGCTCCAGCAAAACTCGCCCAATACCACCTTCCCAAACACGGCTAATTCGACCAACGGCGGCGGCTCTGTTGGCATCAGCCAAGGAGGTGCGTTCTTCCCTTCATTTCTCGTGAAGAGACCCCCACGTGATAGGCCTTTACTAATCAATTTCCGTTTCAGGCCAAGGTGTAAGCCAAGTCCAAGAATTAATCGGCTTCTCACCACCACCAGCCGGATCCTACGGCTGCACCCTCGGCGTCACCTTCCCCTCCGACTACACCTTCCCTACTCTCAGCGGCTCCCCCCCAACTCTCAACGTCTACACACTCGCGCAGCCATTGCCACCAAACCCAACTTTCTCCAACAGCAAGCCTGGATATTTGTTTGGAACCGTCACTATAATGGCTGGTCAAAGTACGATTATTAACTCTATATCTTGCACGACCCCATTGGTGTATATGTTTTCATATGCGGATTTTATTACTGGATCCGGGGCTGTGGGTTGGAATCAGCATATCAACAACAACGGGAATACTCAGAAATTGAGGGGGGTGTATTTGAGTTACAACTGTTAAGGTGGAGAGTTATGAGTAAGGGGAACCGGAATCAGGGGTCTGAATTGGCGAAATCAAAGGCTGGGTAAAGAATAGTGTTTGTTATCAGGTTGGAACTATCCTTTTCTTCTCGAAAGCTTCTAATTTGTGCTTGCTTCCTACGCCTGCAACCTTAATATAGTTACTTGGATTTTTGTATTATAATACAAAATCTACGTATATGGAGAAAAGTACGTTTGCTTATAGACTAATTAATTATATGCTTTATATTTCAATATTATAACTGCCGTAATTCTTGTGGGAATTCACCTCAGCATCCCGTTTTCTCACCGTGGCTCACATGTAGAAACAAGCAGTGACTATGATCATGAATTGTTTATATAGAGCGGCAAGAACACTTCAAATAACACGGATTGTTAACCCCTTCTCCTTCCCCTGAATCTAACCGAACTCGCTAGAACTAGCGCTGGTGGCGCAAAGATTGATTAGTAAGCAGTACAACCCCGCTTTTCGCTTCTTCGCCATAACCGGGAAGTGACCTCAACCTCTTCTCAAGTCTATTTACACTCTATGCTCAACTGCTCGCTACCTCTTGATACTCCTATACATATATCTAAACACCATGTGCCCTGTGTACAACCTCTAAGCCATGCCGACCAGCGCAGTTTCAATGCAAGACCGTAAGCATAGGCCTGTTCTGCCTAAAAAATGCCTCTATTGCGAGCGGAGGTTCTCCAAAGCAGATCACCAAAAGCGCCATCAACGCTCACGTAAGTAATGCACTTATGCCATGCTCTCTTAGCTCCAACTACACAGCTGATTTATTCCTAGATACGGGTGAGCGGCCATATAAATGTTCACGTTGTCAGAAGTGCTTTTCTCGAAGGTCAGCTGCCAGCACATATATCTACATCACAGCTCGGTGCAAAGTTTTATGTTGTCGAATTTTGCAACTAACATCTCAAAGCGACGTACTTATCAGGCATTCAAAAAATCATCCTCCAATCGTTGGCGAAGATGATGAGCATAGTTCATTTGATAGAGATCTTGGGCAGACCAATGGCCACAAGAGAAGGCCCAGCACAAGTATCGTGGAGAGCGCCGTAGGTGCTACGCAAATGACGGACCCATGCCTTTCCAACAATCCGGAAATTCAAACCCATCCTACATCTCCCTCGAAAATCGATCCGGCTTTACTTGGGCCGCTCGGAGACTATGTGGACCAAAGCAGCACCCATACAGCGTCTCCAGGCCTGGACCATCTTGCATTATTGGCTTCAAAACGAACTTGGCGAGATGGCACTATTGCTGATACCTCAGTGACTGAAGCTGAAAGCGCTACTTTAGCACCAGCTAATGATCCTCATGGTTGGGGACAAGATTCTTCCTCTCAGCATCAAGACTTCCACGCCATCAGCGCTTACCTACAGACGTCATCCTCTTCTAAGCAAGGTCAGCCAGAAAATAAAAATAATTGATTGTCCAACAAGCCGCATCACTATACCCACAGTTTCAATGTCTTTGGACTGGCTGGTTCTTCAAAACTTAGCAAGACTTGAGATGTTCATGCAATAAGCGCCATACTATGCATCATACGACTAAGGATATCAGAAAGTTTCCCTCAACCTCTTTCCGGGAATCAAGATAGAACAATGCACCAATCTTCCACATCCCGAATTATGAAGCGCAGATTATTGGTGCGCTTGATGCACAGGACCATATAGCTTGGATCCAGCATCGAGCCAAAGGAGCGAATGAATTGAACGATTTGCGAAGCCTTGGACTACCTTTGTCGGGGCTTGCACTCGTACATTTTCTATGACACGTGGTCACTGAAGCGGGTTGGAATGCTCTTGATGATATCGCGGTACGGGCAAAGACGCCGGCTGCACAAAAACCTTGCATCATGCTGCTTAGTCCTTTATGTTGATGCCTATTCACCATGATTCTCACAAGGACCATCTTCATGCCACGAATAAGCTCTTCGCGGCCGCCTTGGTACTTGGACTCGATGTGTTTATGAGTGCTCCCAAGGATAAAGGGTTGACTCCTCCTAGTCCAAGATTTGCATTTATAGATGATAGTCATTGAGATGTCGCTGGAAGCGAGCAGACGAGCATGAGACTGTCAAGAATGATGCTGTGCATTTCATGAGACATGGACGAAATATTTATTTTGATATCATAGTTCACCATTCAGGTTACGATCTAGCATAGCAGATTCTTCTTGATCGTACACGTTTATTGGAAGAGAATCAAGAATCGCGGTACAGCATTTATCAATTTCGACGGATTGTTTAGATTACAAGGATGCTCTCGTAGATGTTGAAGCACCTGAAAAGTAAAGTTGGAGTTGTCGGCCAAAGAAAAAAGCTTATACTGCCGCTACACGCCTTTATAACAACATCAAGTACCTTGCTACTCCCACGTAATCGTCGTGCCATAAATCTCATTCAACTTCGTCCACGTCACAAACACTGTCTTCCCACTCTCATCCCACTCCGGATGCCCATTAACCGCATACCTAAACTCCCCCGCCACCGGCTCCCCACCCGTGCTCGCGACAACCATCCCACTATGAGTATCCCACGGCCCCTCCAACCGATCCGCCGTCATGACATACACATCCGAATAGCCCCAACTATTCCCATACAGAAACATCCACTTGTTGAAATAGTTGCTCCAGAACGGCGCCGACCGGTCCATCTGCAGGTAATCGAAGATGGCTTGCTCGTACGTCAGCTTCAGCGTCCCCATGTTGCCATGCGTGGTCAGACGTCGCGGCGTCCAGGCTTTGGCGCTATTGTCCCAGTACTGGTACGCGCTGATGTCGAAGGCCTGCGTGAGTGGCGCGCGGCACAGATACGTGCGCCGGATCAGCTGCTCGTCGTCTTGCTGCGGGCCCTTGCCGAAGGCGTACAGGAAGCCATCGCGGCGGTCGTAAGCAATGCCGACGTCGCCGTAGCATGGCTCATCTTTAGTCCATAGCGTGTCCATCTCCCGGTGGCATTTCGGGACGTTGCCTTCCATCGTGACCTTGGCAACCCCGGCTCCTTTGATATGGTTCTTCCCGTCCGGTCGATGGATTTTCAGAAAGAACAGGAGGCCTTCGTTCGGTGCATACTCGATGATATTCGAGCCGCCGAACGCGTAGCACACGAGCCCCCCGTCTTTTTCTTCGCTAGGGAGACACGGGATGAAATTCGCGACATAGTCATTATTGTCCCATAACGCAGTATCAGTCGCGTACATGGGGTTTGACATGTTTCCGATTGAAGTGCTGTCCGTGGCACAGATATTAGCTTTCGAGCCCCGTCCTCCCGCTCCCATCAACGTGTCGCCCCAGCCCCAGATAACCTTGCCATCTAGCACACCGGAATTGCCGACATCTCTGCAAACGATATGCTCCCGGCCGTTCGGGAGGAAAAAGTGCATAATGCCATGGTTTTTCGCTGATGCTACTTTTGGAGGCAGCTGGCCGGGTCCCGGCTCACGGAGGCCAGGTTGGGGGTATATGGCTTTGCGGCTAGGTTTTGTGTTATGGTTGATGAGCGGTGCTTGGGAGCTGCTACTAGGAGAACCTCCATTCTTGTTCTTAGGACTATCGATTTTATCTGCGAGTTTTGAAAATGCTTTGCGCATGATTTTGTTCGTTAAGGTGTGATCTTGGAGTTTCTAGGTCTAGGTCCGAGGTATAGTACTGTATTATAACCTGACTTCACGTGTAAATGCACCTCGCCGTCATCCTAACCCCGCTCTACATGGGTTTCTACCACTAACTAATCAAGTAGAATACCCTTGTAATCATTTGAAAGTTCGTAGATATATTACATCATTAAATAAGTAGATAATTTTTATAAATCATATAGCCTTCTTGCTTTTAAATACCTTTCCTAGTTATCGCCTTTTCAAAGTGAAAGTCGTAGAATGATTTCTTAGGGGAATACTCGAGGACTCCCGCAATCCGAATATACTATCGCCGAGTTTTTCTAAAGTATTTAAAGTCTATACCAATTAATAGAAACGAACAACTTCAAAAAATCCGCATCTATACTTAAAATTTGAAATTTAAGTGTTATTCTCGCAAGTATTTAGAAACTACTTGTAGTCCCCCTCTTTTTACCCCTCTATATCACGTGTTTAACCCCACGAAGCTACCCCTTATACGGCCCGTGGGGCTCCATAAGTACTACCTAGTACCACTCTACTCCAACGTCAAAATATAATAATTACTTCTCTTATCACGGAACAAACCAGATATCAAATTAATCCACTAAGCCTACCCAAATGCAACTACTAATCTAGTTCTTAGATATCTAAATAAACTAGTATCCCGAATAGGCAAACAATGAAACAATATAATACTGGAACATAATATAGCAGAATCCTTAACTACTAGTAAGATCCGATTCCTCGATCTCAAGAAACAAGTGGGATTTCACACTACGAAACTCGGGCTCTCGTGTCTGCTATACATGGCTGGGTTTGCGGTTGACTTGAGCTTGGTGGACGATTCTGAGGTAGAGAGGTAGAAGAAGGCTAAAGAAATACAAAGTTTAATATACAAGCTTATTTTATGGTTTCAAATATATGCTTGATTTGGTATTCTTACTAAGTAGACGTTAAGCTTATACCGCGTACCAAACCTCGTTCGGAACTCCGTGGATATTAAATAGCCTTCTACTACAGTCTTCGTAAAATGACATCTTGCTTTCTTCTGAATCATTACTAGCAACTTGTTGACAGGCCGCTTAGCTTCGGTCCTCCTCCTCTACGCTCCTTCCCTTCCTGCTCTTGTCTTCCCTTCCCTCCTCAACACTTAACACTCTCCACTCCCCAAACACAAACCAAAACACCAACCATCTTCCACAAAGACTATCCAAATCAACTATCACGACAAGTAATCACTCTCCCAACCCTACCAACGCTTTAATACACACCGAGCATCACACTCATACTTACCCTCGCAGAGGTTCTCGTCTCACCTCCCGTATACCAACAACACTCTCCGAGAATTCACCTTCCGATCAACATTCAGCTCACCTCCCAAGCTTCACCTTCAATTCACTAGCCAACCACCTGACTTCCTTCACCCTCCTACTTTCAACTCACCTGAAACCAAGTTAGTTCCCTCACCCTCCAACACCTGGCTTCCTTCCCCTTCTCATCTACGAAGCCATATCTCTTGAGCGAGAACTACTTTGGACAAGAAGTTAACAATCGCGATAGATCGTCTACTTTCTGAACAACTTTCGATTACATCCACAAAGATTCTCTACGCAAACCTTCATCAATCGCAAACATGCAGCAAAATAACCTTACAACTATAAAGGTTTCAGCTGGTGCAGGATCACGCATGCAGGCCATTCTGGCCAAAGCTCCTGCTCCTGGTGCTCCCAAGCCTGAGCCAGCTATGGATGACCAGGCGGCCTTCCCAGAGAACCACCCAGTCGTCGCCGGCTCCGCTACTAATGCCGACGTGGTCAAGTTCCTCGGTCAATTTCTTGACGGGAAGGACAACGAGAATGAGCAACTTCGAGCCCAGCTCCGCGAGTCACAACGCCGCGAGACAGAGTCACAAGGTCGCGAGACAGAGTCACAAGGTCGCGAGACAGTGCTCGAAGATTGGATTAATCATGTTGTGCAAGAGATTGTTGGCATCCAGGCGAGACTTACGAGAACGGAGATCCTTCTAGAGCAAGAGAGGATGGCTGTGAAGAAGCTGACGGCTGATAAGTCGGGATTGATTGGCAAGCTTAAGAGGGTCATCGTGGAGGACAGCAGGTCATCCGAATCTAATCAGAATCAGGGATCTGATGAGGAAGAAGATGATGAAGGACCCCGGTCAAGAAAGCGTCGAAATCCTCCCAGGGCTACGCGAAATGCGTGAGGGATCGCTGTTGTGTTCCAAAGATTTGTCTCCAAGTCATCTTGGGCGCTCCTCTCGGTCTTCCCCTCTCCTCTTTGCAGTTTGCAACTGGATATGGTATCTAGACCTGGGCACCCGGGGTTAAACGGGCGGCAAATAGATACCCATTTCATTCAAGTAAGTCTTCCTCTCTAACCCTATCTTTTCTATAGAAGACAAGCCTAATAAAGCTAGAAGCAGAAGTTATTACATATTACACATCCTACCTCTTTTGCTCTCCTTAGAGCAAGGTCTCCTTATTCTATTCTGACCTATCTTTTTCCTCTAGTGGATTTGATATTTGGCGGGGGTTTGAAAAGGGCAAGGAGGTGCAAGAGGGGCGCAGGGAGCGGTAGGGGGGAGGGGGGAAATAAAAGTCTTCTAGTGTTAAGGGAGGATACGGAATATTGCGTTGATTTCAAAGCTGCGACTTCATTTCTGCTTGAGGGGATATTAGGGTTTTACGTTGATTTCAAGGCTGCGGACTTTTATTTATGGCTAAGTGGGAAAATCTCAAAGGTTGCGTTAAAAACATCGTAAAAACATCTCTACAAATGCTTCTATGGAAATCACTTGTGAAAATGACGCTTTCGGGTGAATGCTTTCTATCTCACACTTGACGCCAGACACTACTCCTAGAACAACCTACTTAAAGTGAATATTGATATGTTTCTGCCAATCGTACATGAAAATTATTTCGCCGACAACTCGGCAGTCAGATAAACTATTTCTATCATCGCACGTCTAATCAATCACCACAACACCTACTTACATGACTTCCTCGCCCGATCCTCGTCGATAACACACATCATGTCGTTCGTTACCATGACCCACGAGCACGCGCGCGTGTCCGTCGTCCACTACGACACGACTGATATACCCAAGATCTTCAAGTTCTTCGGCGCCAAGTCAAGCTCCAAGGCAAGCTCCAAGGGAGAGCCATCTGATGCCGGTACCGCAAGGGGAAAGAGAATCCCCACAAAGGCCAATGATGGAGTCGCGACACGGAAGCTATCTAATACAAAGGCCAAACGGGTCAATTCCTCGACTGCTCTCACCGATAGCGCGATTAGTACAGCAGCCTTTGGGTCGAGTGTCACGCTTCCGGTACCGGTTCTCAATACTGGGACGCCTCTGGATGGCTCCTCAGCTGACATCCACGGCGCTGTTAACAAGCTTGTTGGCAGTCTCAATAAGAAAGTCTCTAAAACCACTCTCCGGTCCATCTACAACCATGTCGTCGACCTCCGCGAGGCCGAGAGGAACCAAGCACACATCGTGCAAGCGCTAGCCCACCAGATGGCAGAGCTGAGCGTCGAGCTTGAGGAATTTAGAAGCGGCAGGAAGGATCGCCGGTCTACTGATGTGATCAATGCCATGATTCAAGTCGAGGCAAAAGGCGGCTCCCTTACATTCGACCGGTCCTTCTCCATCCGCACCATTAACCTGATTATCGAAGAACACCCTGAGCTCTCGTCGGAGTTGGGGATTCTTAGAGATGCGATACAGGAGCAGGAGAACCAGATGTCTGATTCCTTGGCGAGTCTGGAGGCGGATACTCATGGAAAGGTCTTCGAGGCTTTCAAGAAGATTGCGAAGTTGGAGAAGCATCTTGAGGATAAGAATGCTTTTATTCGCGGTTGCTACGAGAGCATGGACAAGTTCGAGATTGAGGTAAGCACTTGAGTTCTCTAGATGTCTGAGTATAAGTAAATGCTAACTCAGATCTTTATAGTGCGATGCTCGCAACGAAGAGATCACCGAGCACAAAGTACGGATCAATGAACTTCTAAACCAGATCAAAAAGACGGCCCAAGAACACGAAAGCACTCAACGCGAGCAAAACAAGTCAATGCTCCGTCTCGAGGAGGAGAAAGGCGCACTGGAAGACAAGATCGGACTTCTGGAAACGACTCTAGCCACCGAGCGTCTCAAAGCCATTAACGCAGATGAAGTCAAAAACGTTGCTACTACCTATTCTAATGCGATCAATGAATCGTATTCTTTCTATCGGGATTACTACTATAAGCAGAGAGCTATATACGACCAGTATATCGCTCCTCGCAATGCACGTGTGAGCTCGGATGAGTAAGTGCTTGGATTCTTTTAAGTGAGGCAGCGTGGCTGACTTGGAGTGAAAGTAGTGGGACTGGTATTACGAGCGAGGGGAATGGCGATGGAGAGGAGAGACACAGCAGCGAGACCAACACCAGCGGTGCAGTTAGTAAGTTCTCCCCCCAAAGCACTTTCCTATTCCAGCAGAAATAAACTTTCGACTTCGCGCCCCTATAACCACAAACCCGCCTCTCCATCTCCATCTCCCCCTCCCAACTCTCCTAGAAAGAAGTAAACAACGCATCTTCTAACCAATCTCACACCAGAAGAGGTCACCAAAGCCGTCCGCGCCGATTACCGCGAACAGCTCAGCGACGAACTCCACCCAGAAACCCCCTTCCCGCCCTCCTCAGACTCCCTCCCCCCTCTGCGCCGCGTCCGAGGCTCCGCCTTCCTCGCAATGCTTAATACGCGCCGCACGCACTCAGAGCCGGATCCCATGCCACGTACGCCTTCGAATACCAGCTTTGGGGCCCCCGCGGTGCGTGGTTCTGTGCAGAATCAGGAGGCTGCTAGCTCTGGATCGTACTATGAGGAGTCTTCGGAGGAGTTTGTTCGGGGTACTGCTGTGGATTGTACGTTTTGAGGGAGCTGTACTACGGATACTGTCTATACTGTACGGGCAGGGGTTGCGGCGTGTTTGGATGGTTGGTGTTGTTTGGGGGCTGGGGTTGTTTGCTTGGATTGCTTTGCTTTGCTACACAAAATGGAGGGAGTGCAGGTAGAGGGATAATGGACATACGGGACGGGGCAGGGTGCTTCAGCACAGGCAAAAGAATAGTTGGCTTTGAAGATAGGGAGGGAGTTGGGGAAAAGTGATTCTGCTAATAGATAGATTTCGGACGGCATGGTCGATAATAATAGAGGGCCATCTACTTTCAACAAGATACGATTCTTGGTTTCTATTGTGGCATTTAATACTCCTAGACTTTTGGAACGTCTCCTGAAAATCCGTGGTGCGCGCAAGTCCTTGGGATATATATCCTCCTTTGCGCTATTCCTTGTCGCTAATAGCGAGACTCCAGCTTCTAGCACCTAGATGCTACACCTTCTCCCGTAGTCCTTTCTTTTCCAGAAGGAACTTTAGAACTCGGCGTAATGGAATAATAGGCGTTTGCACTCGTAATGGCTTTGATCATAATATGCGCAAAGAACATAGAAGTGTATTCTGATGTCTGGATATAGAATTCTAAGGAGTTCTAAATGTCAAGTGCGCGAGAACTGTTTACAACAGAGTACGGAGTTTACGACGATCTACCATACACGCAACTAATTCTTCCTCTCGTCCAGCGTCAAGATATACTTCAAAGCCTGAAAATCCAGCAATTATAGCAAGACTTAGTATTCATGCACAAGATAATACCATACAAGTGAATCCACAAACCACGCTCTAACATTCAATCTCCCCGCGCGGTCGAACAAGGCATACACACATTCACATAAACGGCGTCACCTCGCCTTCGCACCTTCCTTCCCTTTCCTTGCGCAACCAAACCTTCCTCCCAACTTAACACCCCCCGAAACATCGCAACTTCAATCCAACAAATACTCTCAACTACACCCATACAAACATCACTATGCCACGAACACGCACCGGCCCCAAATCACCCCTCTACATGCAAACACAATCCACAGCAACAAGTTCACGACGCACAACCACAACCACCAGCACCTCCTCTTCCTCTTCCAAAACCACCGAACCCGAAAACCTCACTTTACCACAGCTGCGTAGAAAACACACACAAGCGCTTGCGCG
>QGMF01000830.1:0-15881 GCA_007821475.1 Lachnellula arida
TCCTTCTTCCATCCTTCTCTTCTGTTTATTACTGCTGCTGTTCCTCCTTCCTTCTTGATAAGCACCACACCAGTACTTGAGATTCCTAGTTTCAAGCCCCCTTAGGCTAAAGTGAATATCGTACAACAGCTAGCTGTGTTTCAATTCATCCATCCATCCAGAGTAAGCTTGAAACTTGAAACTTGCTGTGCCCTCCCTCACCCCAACATCCTCAATTCAATTGCTGTATCTACTCCTAACCTGCTCTACCACCTTCTCCAGACGACCAACACACACCACACCATCACCACCACCAAGATATGATAAAGCAAGGTCAATCTTTTATGAATCCACCACCATCACCCTTCGCAGACAAAAACTACACCACCACCCAGCCAATACTCCCTCGACCACACCCGCACACATCTTTCTCAACCTCCACCGCAGACATGTACCATCCATCGCAAATGTCCGGTCCCCAATCGCCCCCGATCCAGCCTGGACCACCCGGTGGCATGCAACACCACTACCCACCTCCACCAGGCTCCGAGGCGCCACACGAAGCTCAGACCTCAAATCAATATCCGCAGTACTCCTACGACATTCAATTGAAGTTTCCTCCCCAGCAGCACCAGCAGCAGCAAGAGAACCAGCACCCAAATCAGCAATACAATACCGGTCATGGCCTACCCCTTCCATCCATGTCCGCAAATGGCCTGCCTCCCCCAAACCATCAATACGCTCCAATGCCTCCCCGAGAGCAGATGAGCATGGATACAACCGGCCAGACTGCGCCTCCAGGCATGAAGCCCAAGGTCACGGCCACGCTGTGGGAGGATGAAGGAACATTGTGCTTCCAGGTTGATGTCAAAGGAACTTGTGTTGCGCGCCGAGAAGGTATGTCACGTCGTTTTCCCCACATTCAATATTACCTTACCTACCCCTCACCTCGTCCCTCCATCCCATTCCAACTCATCCCACTAACCGAACCTCACTCTAGACAACCACATGATAAACGGCACCAAACTCCTCAACGTAGCCGGCATGACCCGCGGCCGCCGCGACGGCATCCTCAAAGCCGAAAAACAAAAACACGTCGTGAAAATCGGTCCCATGCACCTCAAAGGCGTCTGGATCCCCTTTGAGCGCGCCCTCGAGTTCGCCAACAAAGAGAAAATCACCGAGCTGCTGTACCCACTCTTCGTCCACAACATCGGGAGCTTGCTGTACCATCCGGTCAACAGTGGGCATTCGGGTAGGTTTCCTGGTGCCATGGTCGGTGGTGGGAGTGGGGGCGTGGGGAATGGAGGGAATGCGATGAATATGATGAGAGGTCCGCATGAGGGCGTCCCGTTACCGAATCCGTTGCATGAACAACATCAGCAACAGCAGCAGCAGCTTCAGAATGGCATGGGTGCTGAGCAGAGACCGATGAGTGCTGAGCAGCACGGACAAGAGCCGCCACGTGTGCAGTATGATCATTTCCCGCAACGCTGAATCACCACATTACATTGCATTCTCTCTCTCCCCTACGCAAAACAAAACAAAAACGGAAGAAAGAACAAAAAAAGACATCGGGCGGAGAAAAGTTTCCAGCAGGCGCGCCATCTACCTTCCATCATGACAGACAGTACTTTCATTCATTGATAATTCAGACTTGCTAGAGAAGAGAAGATACGAAAAGCGAACGTTCATGATACCTTACCTTACCCGGAGGCGTAGGCGACGGAAGTGGAAGTGGAATTGGAATTGGATGCGGAGGATCTCTTTGCTTTCTTGATGTCCATGTTGAATTTCTTTTTTTCCGGCTTCCTTCGTGGAGTGGCGCGGAGTGGCGTGGCGAATCGTAACAGTTGATTTGCAGGTTAGGTTAGGATGGATGGGAGGGCGAAATTGTGAGGAAAGGAAGCAGGCAAGCAAGCAAGCAAGCAATCTGGATGGAGGTAGCATTGGGCTTTTTACGAATTCATGAATGATAAAACTTTGAAACTAAACCTGTCATATGTATGTATGGCTCTTGCTTGCTCTTGTGATACGTGGGAAAGTAGATTGTAACGTTGTTCCATCATGTGCACAGTAAATGCTAAATCTATTTGTACAGACGTTGACGATATACCGTGTTGATTTCCGGCTTGTCTCTTCCCCTTGATACAAGCGTACGAAGAGCGCCATGTAGCATCTCTGATTAAGTACCGCTGCAATGAAAATTCGAACCGTATTTTTATTTTTGCAAGGAAAGCCCATGTTGTACAATAGATATGACACACACTTCACAGTATAAGCAAATAAATGTAACTCAATATCACTCCGGACGCCCGAGGTCCCCAGCGTGCACCTGCACCGAGACCTTAGATCCCGCGCGCGCGCTTCCTCGAACTGCCAGGCGTAGGATGCAACTTCTCGTTCTTCTCCCTCTTGAGCTTGTCGTCCAGCACACGAGCTAAGCACAGCACAATTAGTACGTGTAACATGTCACGGACGGGAAGAAGAAAAATAAGGGGGCAAGGTGGAGTAACATACTCAGCACATCGTAACCAAACTGCGGGAACTCCAAGCACATGCTCCTGAACTCGTCCTCGGCCTCGCTGCGCAGCGTATGCGATCTCGTAGCCCAGAAATTCGCAACCGGCGCCCGGATCGCCGTATCGTCTTTCTGCGTGTGCGCGTACACGTAGCGCGCGTATGCGATCTCGCCCTTGGCGGTCGAGTTCACGCAGTGGATCTTGGACGAGGCGAGCGCCTTGAGGGTGGGGAGCGAGAGCGTCTCGCCGAGGGTGTAGACGCGGGCGTGCTTGAGGAGCTGGTCGCCGGTCTCGTCGACGAGGGGCGTGGTGGGGTCGCGCTCGAGATCGCGGGAGCCGGGGATCTTGCGCGGGAAGTAGTCGCCGGTGTAGAGGAACTCGAGGAAGCAGCCGACGGCGTCGAGGTCTTCGTCTACGAGGTCGATTCTGCGCTCCTGTTTCTGTGGTTAGCTAAATTTGAGGGCCGGTTGGAGATAGATGCGAACCGAAAGATCGCTGCTGAACTTGTCGCACGCTTCCTTGAACCATGGACTTGTGGTAAGAAGGGCTTGATGAGCTGTTAGGAGCGCCTGCTCATCGCCTTGTCCTACAAGTAGTCCAATGACTGGGCTCTTCAGGTAGTCGACGTAGGTAGTGCGCGGGGGAGCATCGTCCATGGCTTCCTCTTGGAAGGGGAGAGCAGTGTCATCAACAGCGGCCTCTTCTTCTGCCGCTGGGGCAGCGCCCCCAATCTCGACAACTGGTGTATCAGCCGTCATAGAAATGTCGCCAGATTCGTCAATTGGCGTGCCTTCGAAGTTTCCGGTATCCGCCATTGTGTTGGTGTTGAAGGATGAATTGGGGATTACAGTACAACGGTGGTTGTAATTATTAATTCGAAGCTTGTTCGCACAGTGAAAATCAGGTTTGAAAATAGATTGATGCGACAATTGGATCAACGAAAGACGGAAAACATATTACAGACAGGTGTTCCAGCTTCAGAGAGGGATTGTGCGCGCGATGGGGTAAAATGAAGGTGGTGAGGGGCTTGAATTCGGGAGGTTGGGGAAGCTCGAAGAAGTGAGGTGCCTTGCGCCGAATTCAGGTACCAAACCCAAAGTTGAGGGGTGCCGCTTTAACCGACAGCTCATCCGTCAAATTATTGCACCACGCCCTCACGACGCAGCAAATCAGGCTATGGCAAAGTCATGCTATTATTGTACGCAGTAGTACAAGATCTTTCGTTAAGGATAAATACCATATTTCAACGTCACTGCCATCTTTCTCGCAACTTGTTGACTTAGGTATTATGTCTTTTGATTGTATGGACGGAGTATGCAGCTTCTTCTCTAAAAGCTTACAACCTTCTGCTTCTCCGGAACACCTACTCCTTCGCAATCCCCTATAAACAAATGCTGTGGTATCGAAACGATTACAAGAGGCTTAAAACGAGCGCTCAGAAACAAAACTCCAAAATCAATGCAAATCCACGTACTTCCTACGATGCAGACTTTCTTCGCATTTTATCGCCAGTCGTTGGTACTGGTTTGTTCAATCTCAAGCACCAGAGTAGCAGATCTTCCAAGGGCAAGAATCCCAAGAATACCCTGTTACCTAGATACGCGACGAGGACCACGAAAAACGCCATCACGGCGTCGAGATAATAGTGGTTCGCCGTCGCCACAATCGTGGTGAGGATCCAGCACGGATACCAAATGGCCAACAAGACATAGAAAAGGGCCCATGGCTTGGACCTGCGCGTTTCTCCCGTCTCAAGTGTTCTCCGGAAGACCCCAGAGTGGTATATAAATGTGGTGCCAATAATGAAAGCATAGCCAAAATGCATCGACGGCATAGCTGCCAAAGCATTCACGTATTTCCCGCTCATCCAGACGCTCTGTGCGTTGTTTCGTCCAACACTGTCGAGGAACCCGTATTCTGGGGGCAGGAGGCGCGGTGGCATGCACGGGTAGAAGATGAAGATTATGAAAGCGAGGAGGTTCGTGAGGGTCATTGTTCTTCGCACAACTGCGAAGGTGTTGAAGGAGGGGGCGGCATAGTAGTACCATGCAATGAATCTGGCGAGTGTCAGCAAGCAGTCTCAGCTCTAAGTCGGGGGCGAACATACCCAACGGTTCCGGGAATATGAATCAAGGCATACGAGCGGTTCAGTACCGTCAAGAACGTCTGATGTCCATGCATAAACCATTGCTGCACATCGCGCTCATGCACCGGCCAGAGAAAGCTCAACCAGGAAAATTGCTCAAACTCCAGAACGGCTAGCCCATGATCCTGGGCAACGTCCCAAATCCCCGTTTTCGAAACACCGCGTTCGAGAGAAGGCTCGTGCATCGATAGAAGGCATAAGTAATAATCCAATAGAACATTTCTATCAAGAACGGGAACTTCTGCAAGATGCGGCTGTGGTAGTGATCCGCGAATCGAGAAGTGTTGGGCGTGTATACATGCGTTCCACAGCATCTCCTCCTCTTCGGAGGGTTCTTCATCGTGCTCATGGAATCTATACTGGAATCATCGCCCTCGTTTCCGACCATGTGGTCCCTCGATAGCATATCATCCGACGACCGAGCAGACTCAGAATCAGGGTCTTCGTCCAAAAGGTTATATTGTCTCCTCCGATCGAAGATTCGAAAGTTATGTCTCCTAGTGATTATCATAGATCCGACTAAGATGCTCGCAACCATCTTTCATTCCTCTATTAGCAAGTCGCCGAGTTCTGGGGGTAATAATCTCACAATTGGTTCCGCCCATCCTGGCAATTTCCAAGCCGGAGCACTGTTCCATTGTGGCTCCTCGATCGGAAAAGTAGCCATTTTCCTTCTATTCTCTCTAGTATATTCTCGTGTCCAGAATGCCTCGATTTTCAACAGCTGATAACTGGGCGGGAAATCCGGAACGATCGATCCGTCAGTCGTAGGTTGGGAAGTACTGATATGATCGAATAAAAAGCAAACCGTCCCTCCTGTCGAAAAAACTTATCCGTCCGAATTGAAATATATAAAATGAGAGTCGTCGTTGGCCGTGGCTTTTGTCCCCTTGCTTTTTTTCCAAGCTCACCCTCGAATCTCCTTTTTCAACAGGGTATGAGCGTTGTCCGGCTTCTATAACTTAGTTTGTCCTCACGACAAGTTCCAAAAAAAAAAAAAACAGCGAAGAAGATTGAAGAAAAGAGAAGACAAAAGTGAGAAAGGGTGAGAAAAAGTGAACAGCGGAAGGGTAAGCAAAAGGACTTCGTATGCCTCGTACGTAGACCAGCGCCTCGTCCCGTCCTGACTCCTGACAGGGCAAAACTCCACCTTTAATAAAATCAGGACCCTCAGCGCCTCTTGGCATGCACAATCGAAGATCACCATGGCAAGATTCTTTTCTTAGACATTTTGCCAAGACTTGTTAGACCTGTTGCGGCTTGAAGGTTTGGGAGTTTTGATGGGTTTGTCGGATAGTAAGGGGTTTGATTGGCGAGCGATAGCTTACGACGACTATCGCGGCGTTTGATGGGCCAGAGGCTCCGTCTATTCTTATGCGGTGCGGTGGAGAACCTGGCTGTACCTCTATCAAAGGGGAAAGGGGGGGCTTAATTTCAAAATTCTTTTACTATACGTATAGATTCAGCTGATTCCTGTCTACTGTCACCAATCCCCATCATCACCTTTGATATCCTCGCACTTTATTGTCTGCAATGATACTTCGTAACACATAGAAAGTATATCCAAGGATCTTGCTAGGAGTGAGATAAGATTTAAGCAACTGTATTGATGACGACACCTCTAAATCTCAAACCACAGCTGCTCCCCCTCCCCTGCCAAACCTCATCTTCCACATGCCGCATAGCGGTTGCGCCTCTCCCGCACGGCAGCCAACGCGATCGATATTAATTTTACTCCACGTGTAGCCCCTGACCTGCCAATTTTCCTCAACCCAAACTACCTTACCTCACTTCCATGCAACTTTAATCTACAGCAAAGCACGAGTCCATCCGGACCTCTTCTCAAATCTCCTGTAGAGTTTTCTATACGGAGTAGTATGTACTTTATGTAGAATTTCAGCCCAAGACGGGATGAAAGGTAAGGGGGAGTAAGCACACGACACTACACGACACAGCTTACGGACAAGCCACAGCTACAGCCCACTTGATTCAGCGCCGATAAACGCTATGTTTGTCGATCGCGTGGTTGATCAGCATCCACTTTACATACGAGCTAACGAATCAGATGCTCGTACTGGCCTGTGGGTGAGATATGCTTAAAAGGGTATATAGTGCGATTACGGAAAGTGAGATTATTATTCGATGCGAGACTCCTTTTCTCAAGCGAGCGAGTCTGAGAAGAGTCGAGTCTACTCGGCGAAAATCTACCTACCGAGTCGGGTATAAGTATATTCCGCGTTTCTGTGATTTGTATGTGTATCTCTCCTTTTGAATTCATATCACAAATGAATGAAACTTTTATTAATAACCCAAGCAGAATGTTTGGTTGATGGAAATACAAGTAGAATTACTTTGTAAGTTTCTTAGCAGAACTTTTAACAATGATTATTTTGTGCACGTGATGAGGGGCCTTAGCGCATCACTAGCGTGGCTCTGTCTAGGCCCGCGCCCGCGGACACCCAATCCAGACAATGCATCCATCCATCCTCTTTTCCACCCAATAATCCACAGTCTTGATGACAATGATAGTCAGCGCTGAATATTCGCCCATGCAGTAAGCAAAGACGAGGCTGAGGACCTTGGCGCTGTGCAAAAAAGCGGCGAAGACGAGGGATGTGAGGTGAGCTACCTGAAAGAGAAAAGAGAAAACTGGGAACAAAGGATGCATGCCAAGGAAGCCGCAGTTAATTCTTCGTAAGTAGCATCAAACAATTACAGGAGCAGGAATGTACGGGCTTCCCAATGGGATCCTTAGCTTTTGGCCTTCGGTCTTGTTGCCTCATTTACTGCACTTTACTTTAAGCCGTTTCTCCATAATCCCACAATATGCAAGGCAAGTTCCAGCGTCAAGTCTGTTGTTGCAGTCAAGAGCGTTCGTTGGCTACTTTGATTCAAAATCTTTTCATGTCAAGACAGATTCAAAGCATCGGGTTTTGGCAATTCTTGTATTTCAGTACATCTACTCCAATTCTACTTGATGGGGTCTATTCTATAATTAAAGGCCACTTCGGAACAATCGTTTTTTCCAATCCTGACCGTTTGATTACAGCTCTCCCAGCCGTAATCCCCTCTTCCATGACCTTTGCCTCGTCCATCGTCTTCAAAATGCCCTTCTCAACGATCACCTTGCCATCGATAACAACCAAATCTACGTCTCCAGCGCTCGTAGCATATACTACAGTAGCAACCGGATCGTAGTTCGGGATCTGATGCGCTTTCTTAAGCTCAATTCCAACAAAATCCGCCTTCTTTCCAATTTCCAAACTTCCAATTCCTCCCTCCCCGTCGAGTCCGAGTGCTTTTGCACCTTTGATAGTTCCCATCTCCAATACCTCTTCGGCTGAGACTACTTTCGGATCTCGAGTATTTCCTTTGTGGATTATGGCTGCCAGTCTCATCTCCTGGAAAAGATCGAGCATGTTGTTGCATGGCGCTCCATCACAACCAATTCCCACATTAACACCTTCCTTCAAAAGTTTCGGGACTGGGCAGAAACCCGAAGCAAGCTTCATATTGGATGCAGGACAATGCGCGATATTTGTTTCCGTTCTCTTCAGCCGCGAGATATCATCGCCCTCCACCCAGCACATGTGGATTAATACTGTGTTTTTAGACAAGAGCCCAATCGAATCGCAATATTCCATGGGTGTCATGTCGAATGCGCGGAAGACGTCGTGGTCCATCTCTTCTTCCAGGCAATGCATCGTAATATGAATATCTCTTGCCTTTGCTTCTTCGCATACTCGAGTGAGAAAAGCTGTGCTTACACCACCGGGAGTTCGAGCCCCAAACCACACCTTGACCCTCCCTTCCGCGGCACCATCAAACTGTTCCCACATTTTAATAGCACTTTCCAACGACTCGCCTCCTTCCACCAAACCCTTATGCATCTTATTCCGAAACGCAGGTTGATTTGGATTAACATCCATCACGACTTTTCCCAAGCACCCTCGAATCCCGGATTCCTCCACCGCCTTTACCAACTGATCAAACCCATACCGCTCTGCCCAAAGACTCTCCAGAAATGTCGTCGTACCTCCCAGGAGCATTTCCGCGATGGACAAACGAGCACCGGCATACGCTTCTTCCGGTAAGATATTGCCCTGCATAACCCAGATCCGATCACACATCCAGGTTATCAGATCGCAGTCGTCTGCTGTCCCGCGAAAGAGGGATTGTACGCAGTGCATATGTGTTGATATGAGGCCGGGTATTATAATGTGATTTGAGAGATCGTGAACTTGGACGTTGGGGTATTTGGCGAGAAGTTTGGAAGAGACCCCAATATCTTTGATGAGATTTTCCGAAACGAGAATACTGCCATCTTGGTAGATTTCGCGATTTTCGTTGACGGTGATTATGATGGCGTGCGTGTATAGAATGGTGGAAGTCATGTTGGAAGTCTGTGTCCTTGCTTGAGGTAAGGCTTTTTTGATGTTTAGGTACGGAGATTTGCTGATTCGAAACCCGTTCAAATACATCTACTAGGCCTTCTAGCAGGTAAATTGTTCTGTGACTTTTTCCACAACATTGATCACGAGTCAGTGGTGAGAAATATTTGCGATTCAAGATACTGGTCCGTTCCTCAACACTACTTTAGTACTTTAGACTAGCAATACCTCCGCATAGGTCCAAGCAATGCGGGGTTGGGGAAGAAGCTCGGTCGGCAGACAATGATCCGGCCGATATAAACAATTATGAGATGAAACGAAACGAAACATCATATCGTGAGAGTTGGGATGAAACGCTTTCTTCTCCAGGCATCATCCCACTTCTGGTTCTAAACCTTATCTCGACACAGGCCCCGTAGTATCCAGAGCTCATTCTCGACCTTTCTTATCAATCCAACAGGGGCCGAGTGAGCCTATCTTCCCCTGGACAACAGGGTGTGATTCGATTGCGGGTCATGTAGAAGTCGATTTTTTAATAAATATCACGAATATCCCAGACCCATATTCTCGTCATAGCCAACTTCCACCAGAGCAGAGTAAAGCAATTCGCAAAGTCCTTTTACAAATAACTCTTTGAGTTATTCGGCATTCATCGCCAACATGGGGGCCAGCGAGGATGTTGACATTGAAGTGTCTCCGGAAACAATCGCGCCTATTCACGGCCATGTCTTTCAGAAAGACATTCAGTATGCCGAACTCTCCGAAGAAGCACAGCAGCGATACGGCAAGACGGTTCGCGGCCTCACAAATCGACACATGCAACTGATCACCATCGGTTCCTCCATCGGAACAGGCATGTTCGTGGGAATCGGATCGGCTCTCGCGAGATCAGGACCTCTGAGCGTCTTTCTGGGCTTCACCTTCTTTAGCGTCTTCATCTTGTGGCCGCTTTTCATGGCTGCGGCTGAGATGTGCTCTTGGTTGCCAGTCCGAGGATCGATTTTCCAGTTCGCTGAACGATACGTCGACCCTGCTTTGGGATTCGCGGGAGGATATGTCTATTGGTATGGTGCTTTGATGCTGGTTATTTCGGATTTCACGGGCACTGTTTCGGTAATTTCCTACTGGGACGATAAAACGAACCCGGGATGGTATATCTTGCTTACTCTTGGATTGTCCCTCCTTCTCAACCTTGTCGCTGTCAAATACTATGGCGAAGTCGAATTTGTCACGGCCTCCTTCAAGATCATTCTCATGCTGAGCCTTCTCGCCGCTACATTCGTCACCATGCTTGGTGGGAACCCACAGCATGACAGATATGGCTTCCGTTACTGGCATCACCCGATGAAGGAATACCTCGAAAAGGGATCCTTAGGCCGTTTTCTCGGATTCTGGCGGATCTTCATCTATGCCGCATTTGCGTGTGGTGGACCAGATGTAGTCATGATGACAAGCGCTGAAGTCCAGAATCCCAGAGTTGTAATTCCTAGGGCCACGAGGAAAATCTATTTCCGTCTCGGACTCTTCTACATCGTGGGCACACTAGCGCTCGGCATCATCTGCCCAGACGACGACCCAACGCTTTTGAAGTCGCTGGATACTGGAGCCTCTGGATCCGCCGCATCACCCTGGGTCATTGGACTCCGTGTCCACGGTATTAACGGGCTCGCAAACCTAGTCAACGCCATCGTCCTCACATCTGCCTGGAGCTGTGGAAACGCCTACGTCTACTCATCTTCCAGAACGCTGTACGGACTCGCTGTCAACGGCAAAGCGCCCGCCATCTTCAAGAAGTGTCTCAGCAACGGCGTGCCAGTCTACGCTCTGGCCGCCGTTGCAGCTATATCATGCCTCAGCTTCCTCAACGCCACGACCTCCACCAACGTGGTGCTCGGATGGTTCATCAACCTATCCAGCGTCTCTTTCATGATCACGTTCATGAACATCCTCATCACGTACATCAGGTTCCGGGCCGCAGTCGTCAAGCAGATCGGCACCGGATCCCTGTACTTCCGCACCCCGTTCGGACTGCAACCCTACGTATCCTACCTCTCGCTCGCCTTTGCATTCATCATTGTAGTCTTCAACGGGTTCTACATTTTCTGGCCAGGCGCTTTCACCGCCTCGGGCTTCATTTCGAGTTACTTTGGCGTCTTTTTATTCATCGTTATGTTTGTGGCTTTCAAGTTGTATAAGAAGACCAAGTTTGTGAAGGCTGAGGAGGCGGATCTCTTTAGTGGGAAGCAGGCTATTGATGAGGAGGAGGAGCAGTTTGTGCAATCTAGAGTTGGAATTCATGTACCTTTGTATGAAAAAGCATTTGATAAGCTTTTTTGAGCTTCAAGCTTTGTAGTTATGTAAGGCAATGTATTCTCGGTGTTTCGAAATACCGGTATTTAATTCCTGGGAGAGTCTAGGGACTGGCCCGAAACAATCTATAACTATATGCTGTTATCAAAACCACCTGACCAGCATATCTATCTCATAACTGTAAATATGGAGACATTTGTTTGTGTGAAGGAGGCAGCCAGTCAGAATCCGCCATGGTAAAATTTCTATCAATTCGCAAATCGAGGTATTGTCTAAAAGAACCCCCTTTTTCGGCGCCCCTTTCCTAACGAGCTGCAAAAGTAGAACCCCTTTCTAGCAAATCGTAACACACTATCTTGAAGCCTAGATCAAATCGATTGATTTCTAGCAACAATGTATAGAAAAGAAGTTCTGGTCATATAATAATCAAGAAGTGATCTGGCTGAAGATTGGTTCTTTCGACGCTGTATTGCATTTTTCTCTGGATAGCTTAAAAGATATTAAAATGACCGAGAATCGTTTAGGGAGATAAGATTAATTAAGGCAAAAGCTCTTGTTTCTATATAAAGGGCGCTTATATCTCCAATGGCAGACATATGACCGGCCGTCTATAGCCAGAGTATATTCTCTTGCTTTTTATACAAAGCTATATGCGAATTTCACTATAGATGCAAGCTGTGGTACGGAGTATAAAGATAGAGTGCAGTTCAAATGCTATGGTTGAATTAATATGTGACTATATAATAGTAAGTGGATACGATAGAGTACAGCACGGTCCTGGACCCTGAGTTCACGCCCGCATCTAACTATTCCCCATCGAGAACGACAACGCGGATACTATCCCCTAATAAATGTTATTTGGTGGGGATTCGCCACCGTAAATACAAGGGGACTCGGCCAGTGATATCACTACTTCTAGGGCCTAGTGGGACCTTACGAGGACCTTACAAGGACCCTTTGCTAGGGCTATAGCCATTCAGTTCTATAGGATTCTACGTTTTGTGGAGAAAACCCACCAAATAACATTTATTAAGGGGATAGTAACAATCGGATTAGTCCACAAAGCTAGAGTGGAGTAAGTTAAGTAAGGACGTGCTACCCTAGCCCTCTCCACATAAACCAAAGCATCTACTTAATGACTTGTACTCCGTAGCCTTAAGCGAGGCCGTGTAAAAAAATATCTTATAGGTGAGATAGTACGGTATGTGCAACATGCCCCCCTGCACTAGTGTACCGAATATCTGGGAACATAGTAATTTGTTTGTATTCTCAGCCTATCTTACCCCGATACTCCGTACCTGCTGTAGAACTCGATCGGTCCTTCGAGCCGGATAGGGTCTCTCCACTTTAACCCCTGCCCATAAACCCTGCAGCTTAGCTATGGGTACTCGTACTCCGTATATCATGCACACGGCCTCATAAGGTGATCAACATCACTCTGGCGCAGTGGCGAAGTACAACACCTTTCCCTCTCTTCGGAACTTGAAACCCCTCTATATCCCCCACCTTCAAGTAAGGGCATCGACAGCACCATGTCTGGGTTGGAAAAGGAAGCGGAATTCAAGTCCTCCGATTCAGCTGTCAACAATGGCGAGGGTACGAGTAATTCGGAAGGGGGCGCGGAGGTGTACAACATTGACCCTATCAAGGAGAACAAGATGATGAGGAAGTTTGACGTAAGTCGGCAGCGGTATTACCTACACGTGATGAGAGACTCTGCTAATACCCTCATAGTTCTACTGCATTGGATTGATGGGTCTTTTCTATCTTATGGCGAACTTGGATCGGTACGTCTGAACGTGACCCATCCTCAAAATCATTAAACGGATTCTGATGGTTCTGTAGGAGCAATCTCGGAAATGCAAATATTGCAGGCATGCCCAAAGACATTGGCCTCACAGGCAACCAGTTCGGGACCGCCGTGACGCTGCTCTTCGCGACATATGTCACGATCGAAACCCCGGTCGCCGTCCTGCTCAAGATCATCGGGCCTAGATATCTGCTCACCGGAATTGCCTTTTCATGGGGAATAGTCACTCTAGGCATGGGCTTTATCCAGAACTGGAAAGCCCTGTATGCCTGCCGCCTGCTGCTAGGATTCTTCGAAGCAGGCCTGATTCCTTGTATCGATGTGTATATCGGGCTCGTCTACAAGAGGTCTGAGCGCGGCAAGCGTTCTGCTATTATCTTTGCTTTCAGCGCCCTCTCTAGTGCTTTCGGCGGGCTGTTGGCTTACGGACTTACTCAGATTAAGGGGCCTGGGAACTTCAAGGGGTGGCGCTGGCTGTTTATCGTGGAGGCGCTTTTGACGATCCTCATTGTGCCGCTGTTCTTTTTCTTCTTTCCGCAGGAACCTCGCGAGGCTTGGTTTTTGACGCCGGAGGAGAGGAATATGATGGCTGCGAGATACGCGAATGATCCTCATTGGGGTATTGATGAAAAGTTCAAGTGGTCTTCTGTTCTCTCCATCTGTTATGACCCTAAGTGGTACGCTTTGTAAGTTCTTATCAGTGTATCTATCCGGGAGGGTAGCTCACTAATCTCTCGCAGTGTCGTGTTCCAATTCTCAGTGGACGTCTCACTGTATGCCTTTACAACCTTCCTCCCGGCAATCATCAAAGGCATGGGCTACACATCCGTCAACGCAAACCTCCTCACAGTACCCGTCTATTTCTGGGGTCTCATCTGGTTTCTCTTCGTTGCATACATGTCAGACCGCCAAACCAGAGGTAAGCTCTCAACACCGCTACTATTATCACGACGGA
The DNA here is from genome assembly GCA_007821475.1 of Lachnellula arida. Taxonomy (NCBI): domain Eukaryota; kingdom Fungi; phylum Ascomycota; class Leotiomycetes; order Helotiales; family Lachnaceae; genus Lachnellula; species Lachnellula arida. The sequence goes on from QGMF01000830.1 coordinate 14,114, forward strand.
GGTACTGACAAAGATATCCGTATACAGGTTATTGGATTGGTGGTCCGCTCATATGTCTAGTGATTGGCTATGCCATCCTCATCGGCACCGAGAGTGTCGGGGCCCGCTATTTCGCATGTTACATCGTCGTCATGGGCATCTACCCCACCACCGGAATGTCACTCATGTGGTTAAACGACAACGTGGCGCAGCATTTCAAGCGCGCGGCTATGATCGGGGCGACTCTCACCTGTGCGAACACGGCTGGGGTAGCTGTTGGCCAGATCTTCACGACCGAAAGTGGTCCGAGATACATCAAGGGCCTTTCCGTTTCTTTGGGCCTAGCAGTCTTGGCTGCCATAATGGTAAGCGATCTACTGCGAGATTTTTACCTGTTCTTTCAACTTTTGCTGATGTTTAAACAGGTTGTGTGTCTTGTTGTAGGCATGAAGGTTGTTAATAAGCGACGTGAAGCAAGGATCCAAGCTGCTCTAGATGCCGGTACTCCACTCCCAGATGAACCTGAAAAGGGTGATATGAATGTCTACTTCAGGTACACAACATAAGCGGATATGGGTGGAATCTGAGTACGAGGCATGGGAGCGAGTGTCAACAGTTCACTAATTTGCTCCCTACGATATGAAATGAAACCTGGTTCGGCAAAGCTTCATGAATATAAATACAGTTGAATAGATCAGGTCCGTGGATCGGCATGAGAAATATACTAGAATTCTATTATTTAATAATTCGAAAATCTGCGGGGTTCTTAATTTACTATGCGTCGCTCATTTTGCCTGCTCCAAGGCAAGTAAGCATCTGTGAGGAGAATAAAAACAAATTCGTCTTTGAAGGCATTCATCTATAGTCTTATTTTCTTGCTCGAATAACTTGCAATGGGTTTTAACTGCTCTTATCTCATGGAGAAGTCTAGAGCTTATTACGCAAGTTGCCTATTGGCAAGCGAGCTCGCTTAACCCCCTATCACCCCTTAACTTACAAACTCACAGCTCGACAGGCTCAGAGTGAATGAATTGATCTGGGGTAATTGGACTTTCATTTGAGATAATATTTACTATTTATGTTACGTCAACTTATCGAGTTGACAGGCGTTAACGGTTTCCCAGTTTCGAAAAACGCTTCCGCATTATCCCAACAGACCTTTTCAAACCCGTCCCAAGAAGTCCTAGAGCAGACCCCAATATGTGGCAACACCGTAGCCATATAATTATCCGCCCACTCCCCATTAATCCCCGGCTCATTCTCATGAACGTCCAACCCAACGCCCACCACTTTCTGGTCCCGCATCGCCTGAAGCAAAGCAGCCTCATCAATCAACCGACCGCGCGCTATATTAACCACTCTCATGCCCCCCTCCTTCGCAAGCCCAAACTCCTGCCCCGATAACATGTGGTGCGTAGAAGCCGTGTACGGGCATGCGAGCACCACACAGTCCGCCGTCCCCAGCAACTCCGCCAAAGACGCACAGTACGAGACCTCAGCACCAACCTGAGCCTCGCGCCGCACATCGCGCCTCCGATTGTAATAACAAATCTTCATCCCCAGCCCCAGCGCCGCCTTCCTCGCAATCCGCGTCCCGATATCGCCCAACCCCACAACCCCCAGCACGGTCCCCAGCGGATCCACAGCCTTCATCCCCAGACTCCGACTCAGCGCCCAGTCAGTCCGCGCGCAGCGCTCCGCGAAGCTGAAGTACCGGTACGCGGCGAGGATCAGGTACAGGGCCGTGTTGGCCACGGCCTCGGTGCACGTGTCGGGGGTGTTGCAGTAC
>QGMF01000831.1:0-15860 GCA_007821475.1 Lachnellula arida
CTCTACTATGTCTTTCAGCTGGACATTGAGCCTAAGGTCCCTTGGTCACGTGTCACGTTCGTAACATACCTTTCTGCTCTATAGTCTCTCCTGTGAGATAACTACTAATTAGTATTAGTATTATATATGTTATATCTATAGTTTTATTTATATATAGGGAGGAGTGTTCTAGCTAGGCTGCAGCGATGGGGATAACCTCATTGCTGCTTAGTTATAACGCGCTAAGTCACATGACTACAAAGTCTCTGAGCATCACCCCCACTCACATATATGTCCTAATATTATCCTTATCCTCAAATTAAGTAAAAGATCCGGCTGTTTTATATGTGACTGAAAGGAGTTTTGACAGCTTAGATCTGAATTAAGGTATATTTCTGATTTGCTTACTAGTGACTGCAGGTGGTATAAATATATTATAATCTTGTTAATCTTATATCATACACCAGATATATCACAAAGGGGGAATGAAGCCGTCCCCTCAGGTGCGAGCTATTCTTTTCCCACGATACTCCCTGTGGTTTCTTCTCTTCTAAGCACATTATGCCTCCGATTTGGTCTTAGTGAGGCAAGTGAATTTTGTTTTCGTTTGTTTCTCGGTACAAAGCTGTTGTCAACTTCCAACTTACTGTCATAAAATCCCCCTCTAGCAATTCACTTTAGTACGGAACCTCACATTTGATATGCCGCACCTTAGTTGAGGTCCGCTGTTCTTATAATTAACAAGTACGAGTACTATGGATTTCTTTTCGGCAAGTATCTCGCAATGGTAAAATCCTACTCATCACCTGTAAGACAGAGGAAATATCGCAACTACTATTTAGTTGGTTTAGGGGCAGTCTTTAAGTATTAACCGACGATCGTCGGTATTGCTCTTTATTATAAAAGTTATCAGACTTCTAGTATTCTATTCAACTCAAAATATCATTACCCCTCCGGTTTTTACTATTTATTAAGTAATCCACCACAAAGTCTTACTAGCAAGATGTCTCTCTCGAACCTTATCTTAAAAGAACGAAAGTTATTTCATAGCTGAAAGGTTTAAGATTGTGATTGCGAGATAGGTATGGAATTCCGAGAGCTGCTGTCAAGTTGCAATTTGCTGTTCATAGATATTCATTATATAGTAATTCACTTCCTTAGCTTGAAAGTTGAGACCTACTACAGAAAAAGTATATCTTCACGTTTGGTCTCCGAGTCAAGTTTAACTGCGAGGTTTATAACAAGTGACCGCCGTATTGACGGAAGGAGGTAAGGTACCGCTATTGTGTAATATCTAAACAAGAAGCATGTAAACTGCATATATATATATATTATAATTAAAGAGGCAGAGAGTACCTTGCTTTTCGCTGATTGCCACCATCCTCGAGTATATTACCCATTTACTATATCTGAATAGCATTGTACGTTTTCTTATAATAATACAAAATGAGCGCTTACCCCCAGCATTGTCATTTCCCGGATTCTGCGCTTAGTCTTGTGTGGACTTGGTGCTTTCCTACTAACTTCTGCTAGATAAAGTCCCAAGTCTCCGTGCTGGAGTTCACGCAAATATAGAGTTTATGCGAGATTCATGCTGCTGTCATGTTATATAATGCTGTCAAACTTTCAAATTGTCTATCTGTCTATGCTTAAGGGTCTTGAAACGCATCTAGATAATTGAGCGCCGGATGGCTTCTTGGTTCTGAAAATTGGTTATCGTTTCTTACCTCGGACGTCTTCTATTCTCCGGAGAATTCCAAAGTCGTAGGATCATCCAAAGTCGAAGTAAAACTTAGTCGTGGGCCCAAGAAACAGGCAACAATGTCGATTATGACGAAGAGAGGCTTTTTGACGAATCGCAAGAGGTTCAACTTTCACGCGACTTGCCTCGATTTTGCCACTGGAATTAATATCATTGCTGCTTTTTCTGTCCTGGCTACTCCGTAATATAAGCCCCCCCCCCGAAAGTATGCTTGCTTCACAGATCAACTTCGCTGTGCCGTCTAATCTTAATAAATAGAAAGCGTCTTTAAACAAAAACAAAATGGTATTTTTATAAGTCATAGCAAGTTATCAGGGCAACGGCGGTTAAATTTACTTGAAATTTCCTACGAGATATCACCTGCATTATCCCACATTCTTAGAGCACAGCCATTTCCACGTCTCTTGACACACGAGTCGGCGCATGAAAACTCTCTACCGTGAAAGTATCAGTCTTCAATATGTGATTCTCCCTACTCGGAGAGACCAGGTTCCGAGAATCTTCGCCCGAGTGCTGGGATAAGAAGTCTAAGTCTTGTTTTGGGTACCTATGGAAACTTGGATTGTTTTTGGAACTCTTCCCCGTACTCTTGATAGACGTAAGAGTGCGCAGGTAGGATTTGACCGACTCGGGTAGGTGATGTCGAAGGAAAGCAGGCATCAGCATCAAACAGCAGCAAATGAGTCCGACATTGATTTCAATCGTCCTAGACGAGGTTAGGTCCCAAAAGAAAAGCCAGGCCTAGGGGATTGGTTGGGAAAACTCACGCCCACAACGAAACTCGAGACATATTATAAGTAATGTCGAAGCTGCTTTGGAGGACCGATGTCATTCCTAGTCGCATACAGCTTGCAATACACACACTAGAGCAATCATGTGAGAATCTTCCACTGGCCAAAGAAGGTAAAGACAACTTACAAAATTCCGACGCCGAAGACAGCGACCAGTCTCGCTTTCTTGCTCTTGCCCATCTGCAATCCCCAAACAAGAGGAATCGGGACAGCAAGCACGTAAACATCCACAACGATATTCCACGCGCCAGTGAGATACGCTAGAACAGCGGGATCTGAGCAGTGGCCTGCGAGGGAGTTGTTCCACCCCTTTTCAACTGGGATACAGAAGAAGACAACCCCGAAGAACATGCCCAGATTGACGAGCAAGCAGAGGACTATGCCGATGTTGATCAACCATTTAGCCTTTAGTTTTAGGTTGAAGAGGCGGCGATATAAGAAGAGGAAGCTGAGTTTGATGCAGGTTGCTGCCACCATATAAATCCACGACGCGATTGTTTCGTACTATTTGACGGCTTGTCAGCAATAGCGCGAGATGATGATGGATGTATGTCGAAAGACGAACCTTCAAAGCAGACACCAGCCAAGGGGCAGGTACATCCCACATGTGACGGCCGACTCCCCATTTCATAGCTTTTTGCCAAGTCAGCATCATATGTATAGCTGAGCGGCAGATGCGGTAGGCAACAAGAATACCTTCAAACATTACGCCCGACCATGCTATAATCGTGAGCTACCAATTGCAAGGACGAGGTCAGCCCACAGACATGACAACCAAGACACAATATATCCTTACGTAGGAAAACATGGCGAGGTCTATTGTCGTGGCATCAGCAATCACCAAACCAAGCCCAAATACCGAGGGTAGACTAACAGTCATCGATGCCTAGACTCACACGGGAGATGTGAATGCGCGTGTATATCCGCATGCAAATAGCGAGCGTGCTGAGGGTGAGGAAGACGCTATGGACTGCGATGTTTGTATTGAGCTCGCTGTGGGGGTTGTCGAAGTTGGCTACAACGCCAGCCGGTGCTGGAACAACACCTTGTGACCATTGTGAGGACATCGCGTTTCACCCACTCGTGGTGATTATCAGTCAAAAAGAAGGGAGGGAGAAACGAGTAATGATAATATTTGCCAGTCAGGGCACGATCGGTATAAGGACTTGCTCACACGTTTGAAGGTAAGTCCCCGAAATTTGGTGTTTGATCCTCCAAAGAGTTATAGGTGCGTTGAAAGATGAGCTGTAAGGTCCCCTGGCCGATATGGGTTTTCACCGCGAGCAGCCTCGCAGCCGTCAAGACGTTGAGGGGATAAGCTCGGGGAGTGAAGACTGCTCAACTCCATTTTGGTAGTTACAATTGGCCGAGAGCCTTCTGTGGTCGCCGAGACCTCATCTAAGCATGCAGCAGGAGTGGTTGCACTGCATGATAAAGTAGTACAACTATCAGAAATGAAATCAGATGTGATCTATGATTTTGAGATAAAAGTAGATACTAGTAGTGCAAGAAAAATAGTATATGGAAGAATTAATTCTATCGAGCTGATAATAATAAACTCCTTTCAATTAAATTACATTTTATAAACCTTATATAAACTAGATTTCTTCTTAGTATATATAAGCAAACCGATTAACCTGTAATACGCCCCAAAACAGCACTAAAAGGCACAGCCAAGGCTATCCATGCAGTGTAACTAAAATACTCACATATACATAATCACCGATAGGAACAAACCGCATCCTTTTTAAGAACCCAGCCTAAATATTACGAACATTCAAGTTTCAGCCACCCCAGATAACCGAGAAGCTTAATGCTTACTCCAAGGGCAAACCCGGCCCTAAAATATGATATTTCATCATGAGACTGATCTGTTCCTGGGGTGGCGAAATGTCTCTCTCTACTACGATCGTACCTATCACCGTCACGAATGTTATCCTTTCTGACTGCTAGAAGCTTGATGATACGGAACTTCTGTTATTTCTCCCTATTGGCGCGGCTTGGTGACGCATACTCTGGTAAATACCCCAGGACAAACGACTCGTCATGTTTGAAAGCAAGAGTAGGAGTTTCGGACAATCGTTTTTTGTAGGCTGCGTCCAATCCCGAAACCCGTATTGTATCATCTAAATTGAGAGTTTCCACTTCCGTAGAAACTCCTCCCAAAGCATTCAAGTAGTTTGGATTGAGGTGGTGCTAGCTAATAAGAGCAATCATCTTTATTATGCAAAACACCAGCTACGCAGCTTTGAAATGATCTTAATTCCGTTAAAATATAGACACGTTCCCCCCTACCCCCTTAGTCAAGCTCAGCGAACAACTGCACGCATGCCCTTGGTATCCAGTCGTGGGAGAGAAACCGCAAAGTCGTGAGCCTGCTTGACGTCGCTTTCGTCCGTCTCGAAGAGCTCCAACTTGGGGCCATTTGGGCGGAAGAGGACGGCCAAGGCGAGCGTTATTTCCGCCATTGCCAAACTACACGAGCAAAAAGGAAATCGTGTTAGCAAGCTGGCTCGCATAGGAGAAATATCTCGATGTGACGCAATGAGATGGCTTGGTAAGGAATCTTACTTTATGCCCAGGCAGTTTCTGGAGCCCTTGGCAAAGGGCACATAGTTTCTGTACATTGCAGAATCGACGTCACCTATCCAACGATCTGGGATGAATTTCAAAGGTGATTTGTATACCGTGGGATCTGAATGCATGAAATACGCAGACATCCCCACCGGAACCTGGAAACAGTCAAATTTGGAAGCAAGAAAAGGGGATCAAAGGTCATACTCCAATTGGAATTGTATACTGGTTATATTGGAGCGGCACATCAGGTGATATCCGAGGTAGTCGGTGCATTATCCCATAACTAATGCTGAATTTGTGTCAGAGTGTAAGATACCACCTGACTATTTATGGTCATGGTCCAAGTAACTCACCGTAAAGATTCCTTAATAATAGCCTGAAGCAGGACTAGCTTTTCCAGGTCTGCCCATGTCGGTACTTGTTCAGGCCAGGTCGACATGGGGTCTTTCAGCTCCGCCGCAAGTCTAGAACGCAGCTCTGGCCGGGAAAGAATATAGAAAGCCGCAACCCCGATCGTGCGGCCACTGGTGAACGTGCCTCCCGCAAGTAACAGCTGGGCCTCTTTTATAAGACGCTGTTCGGATTTCTCTGATTCCGGCATGTCGCTATGAACGACATGATGAAATAGCGACGTAACCTTCTCGTCTTTTACGGAATCGCTTGCCAGAGCCTCGCGCATGTTTTCTTTGGCTTTCTGCCTCAGCTTGTTAAACGCTCGTCCTCGGGGGTACGCCCATAACAGGACCTCTTCGGGTATGTAGCTCAAGATACTATCGTGATGTTAGATCAAAGTCTGCAATAATGGCTGCTGCGTACCTGGCGATCCAGGGAAATGCCATGAATAGTGGTAAAGAGCGTATGATCATGATGATAACATCGAACCTAGAGACTTGTTCATCATAGTCCATATCATTTGTTGTAGCATAGCGTACCAATCGTCCGAAAAGTTCGGGTCACTCAAAAAGCGATGGCTGGCATCATGGGTATCCAGGCACATTCTACCGACGATATCTCCCGTGTAGGCGGAAAATGCGTGGTCGAGTCGAATGACTTTGTTCGTTCCTGAAAACTCCCTAAGTCTAGTTTCCAGGTGTAGAGCTACCTCGGCAAGCATTGGTTGCACTCGGGTGATTCCCAATCTGGAGAAAAATGGTTCCAAGGGCTTTCTTCTCACTCTATGCAGGTCGTGCTCCTTCGTAAACAGATGTGAGTCTGAAAAGACAATGTTAGTAGACATATCCGTTTCCGGAATAACAGTCAACTAACCATCGAAGCCGATTCCTTGGCCGAACTGGTCGTAGTGATCGGTTCGCCGCTTGCTCTCTGTAACATACAGCTCGTTGTAGAATTCTGGATCGTGAATGGAAAGCTCTTCTGGGGTCACCCGGACGATGGGACCTAGAAAGCAATGATGTCAATTTCTTTATTCCACGGGGGCCACGTTAGGAAGCAAAGGCTATTCACCATATTTCTTGTGCATCTCTTCAATCTGGAATATGTACTGCCCGTTCAGCCAGTACTGGTAGTAGAATTCATACCATCCTGTTGCGGCGGCAAGTTTGGGGCCAGGGAAGCCAGCCAGAGGTGAGAAGTACAAGCGATGGACAATAACAAAGACGAAGTAAATGAAGTAGGCAAATAAACAAGCCGTTATGGCTGTGGCCAGGGAAGTGTTGAAATATAGTAGCGCCATCCTGTTCTCTTAAGTTCGATATCTGAGCCTATCAGAAGGCCGTAGAATTCAAGAAGAAAAAGTAAAAAGGTCATGGAAATTACAAGAATCTTTTAATATCTGTTATAAAGTAGATTTGTATAATACAAGAATGAGTCCGACGGATAGTGTGCAGGCTGCAAGTTGCCAGCAGCACAGTGGATTCTGGTAGCCTGGAGATGATGTACGTCGATGTATCTTTGGTGCAGTGTCTCCTTTTAGGTACTGTATGAGTGGCTACGGTATACATGACCCTGCGTACAGCTACTGCACAGCCCCGCGTCCTGCAAGATGTCGGTACCTGGAGCCTGGAGCCTGGGGCGGCTGATCACTACATCGTAATTGCTGTGTGTTTTATAATATTAAACTTCTTAAAAATTATAGTAATCTTTATATATAGAAGTGGGCTTAATCTAGCTTCATAAACTTCAGCTACATACAAGTATTAAGAAGCTAACATAACTAGAACCAATAAGAATAGTATGCTGTTAAATGCAACTATATGACACGGTTATAGAATACTAAGGATGAAATCATCATATAGTGCTATGGATGCCACGTCGGTCATACTGTTTCCACTCCTTACATATGGTATAATCATCTTCTAGACTTCTGAACTTTCCCTTGATAAATGTAAACAATCTGCTCTAAAGCTCCCAGCGTCTGAACATGGAATACCAATACTCCAGAAAAGTTGATCCCAGTCTCTACGAGACAGAAGGGCTCGACCGAGGTATTATACTTCGCATGCATAGGGACCAAGCCAAGGAAGTTACGGGCGCGCTTCGAGCTCAAAGAGACTGGGCAAAACATGTCAATCCTGTCAACGGTTATAACGGGGGCCTCGGAGACCCCTACAGCTTCATCTGCGTCACAGTCCCGGAATGTCTACCTGACAGACTTGAGATTATATCCTACGCAAACGAATATGCATTTTTATACGACGGTATTTATATCACACACAGTAACAAGGACGCACTAAAAGCTGACACGACGATAGATGAAATGGAAACCCTCGACCTGAAAGAGCACCGCGGAGGAGGGATGGGTATCTTGGAGACATTTGGGGCTCACGCTCTCGACTCCAAGGTCAACGCCAAGACTCGGCCTGAGAAACGACTGCAGGCACAGTTGCTGTCCGAAATGATAGCCATAGACGCCCCGCGAGCTATCACATCGATGAGAGCCTGGGCCGCGTTCGTGCAGTCGGCAGTTCAAACGAGATCGTCACCGTTTGAGACGCTTGCTCAGTATATGCCGTCGCGCGCTATTGATGCAGGAGAACTGTAAGCCAAATCCCCCAAAAGCAAATCTGTACAACGTACGTCAGCTTATGCACTCATTCTTAGAATATGGTATGGCACGCTGACTTTCGGGATGGCACTCACCATCCCAGACGATGAATATGATATGTGCATGGAGATGGCTAGGCCGGCCTACATAGCGCTGGGGCTCGTGAATGATTTATATTCATGGGAGAAGGAGCGAGATGCGGCCACTCGGGCAGGCCTCGACTATGTTTTTAATGCCATCTGGGTTATTATGAAGGAAAGATCGGTTGGAGAGGATGAAGCGAAGATGATCTGCCGTGAGGAGACTATAAAGGCCATTTCGACTTACTATTGCACCGTTGAGAGGACGAGGACTGACTGTTCCCTGTCGATTGACCTTCGGACATACCTGGAGGCTGTGCTGCTAAGCTATATTGGGAATCTTGTATGGAGTATTTATTGTCCTAGATATCAATAGTTCTAAGGCCTCCATGCTATTAAATGCTAGGGGAACTTTAAATTCTTTCGGAAATCTCTAGTATGGAGATTAGCTAGGAATTGATATTACTCGTTTCCATATTATAAGTAAACTCATCCCAAAAAGCTATAAATTGATTAGGAATATGATAGCCTAGAGATGCTTATTTCAAGGCAGATGTTACAGATAGGTTGTTCATACTATTTAGTGAGATCTGATACCGAGTAGCCTCTTAGCGAATTATATTCCGAGTAAGCAGGCAGCCGGTCGATCTAATGCCGTGTACATCAGGGATGTTTACTAGATTGGCGGAGATACCCGTGCATATGATATCCCGGACTGCCTTCCTATTCAAGACAAAAGGCCCGAGGCATATGGTTACACGACTTACGAAGGTACAGGGCTGAGTAGAGTGATAGATTTTGGTCATGTATTTGTTGACGGCGAGCCATCCAATCCAAAGCAAAATGAAACCGCCTAGTAACATGACTTTTCTCTGTACGTACCAAAAATTAGCAAGAGGTCACATCCTTCTAGTATCTATTAGTAGATGGATGCTGTCTGTGCCTCAGCCCTACAGTACAGTGGCAATTGTACCGCCCAACATTCGTTTCATCTCTACAGGTGCGGCAGTTACAGGTGCGGCAGTCTACGCAGTTGTTACCAGCTACAAAGTATATCTGGCTATTACTTGCAAATGATCGTCTAATCAAATCATCGACTCGCCTCATATTTGCCTTGGGACTGAGTTAGGTTGTAATAGGATTTGAAGCATCCGATGTATGTGCTATATTAAGAACGTGCAGTGTTTCAATCCTAGAAGTCAGTGGTCACAGGTCTTACTACCTGCTGACTAATCTAATACTCCAACAAGTTGCACAAACAAACAGACAGTTGCTGAGACGCCCTACCCTGGAGTATCGTGCTTTTGACTACACCATCCATACCTCGTACACCTGATAAACGTCAAAGATACATGTGAGTGGAAGCACAGCAACTTCTCCAGCGAGAGAACGGAGAGCTCCAACTCCAAATCCACACTCTTCCCGTCAACACGTCTTGCGACCCCTTTGCAGTCAACAAAGAGCTCAGAGTCGGCTTCCACGAGTCCGCATCATGGGCGGCGTCGCATCTATACCGACCGACCCTTCGCAGAAGCTCCAGGTCATCTCGGCCGGGTACTCACGCACAGGCACCGTGTCAATGTCCCTCGCCTTGGCCAAACTGCTCGACGGTCCCATTCTCCACGGAGGCACACAGATCTTGATACGAGACGACGGTAAGTCCGACGAGGACAACAACGGCCATCTGCGACAAGACTAACACTGCCACAGATTACTGCGGCACGTGGATCAAAGCCTACGAGGCCAGGAATGCGGGGGATAAGGCGACGACCCTGAAGCTCGTCCAGAAAGCCACAGCCGGATTTATCGGAACTGCGGACCTGCCGCCCTCCGACTTCATGGCCGAGTTGATGGAGCTGTACCCAGATGTCAAAGTCGTGCTTGTGCGCAGGGATCCCGTCAAGTGGTGGAACAGCGTAGCCGCCCTAACTAGCCGGACAACACCACCGTGGCTTGGAATCGTAATGGCGCCCATCCCGGGATGGCGATACCTCCCTTCTTTTGCGAAGGAGTACAGCCGTTCAACGCTCCGGTTGGCAGGGCTGACTGAGAAGACTAACAGTCCGGTCGAGCTTCTGAAACGGGGTGGTCCTCGTAGGTACCCGTCGCTGTTCGTTCCAACTCTGGGAAATTACTAAAGAGTTTTTATGTGTAGATATCCTCGAAGCTCACCACGAGAAAGTGCGATCACTTGTACCCAAGACACAGTTGCTGGAGATGGACCTGAGTGAGGGATGGGAGCCTTTATGTAAATTCCTGGGTGTACCTGTTCCCAATGAACCATTCCCCAGGGCAAACGACGCTAAGGCCGCAGATGATTACGCTACTAAAGTTCTGCTCAAAGTCTTTGGTATTTGGGTTGGTCTCTTCTCTGCGGTAGGAGCCACGATCTATTGCGGGGTTTGGTTGTGGAACAACTGAGATGTTGCGAGATAATTCTAAAATGCAAGTTTTACAGAACATTCTACCAAATCTCTCTGCTGCGTCTAGAATCGGTAAAAGAGAAAATACCTTTAAGTTCTCTCCCCCCCCCCATCCTCGCTCTTATTTCTTCCTAGTTTATTCCCACGCTTGTCTAAAGTGTGTTTGTACTAGTCCTACTTGCATGATATATAGCAATTACACACCACATTCGCTATTATCTTTTCTTTTTCTTTCCCGTTGAGTCTGGTTTCGATTCCAAGATAAGAGCAACAACCTTAATATCAACATTATGAACCGTAGTAACAACCAAGATGCATTATGCATTGGTAAGCCAAGCCTTATCAGTATATGCTTAATTGGGTATCAATGTCAGCGTATCTACAAAACCCAAGCTAACTTAAGTCGACCTAGGTCGACCTAGGTAGCTTTGGGTTAGGTTGGGTCGCTTTTCTTTTCGCTTGGGTTGGGTTGGGTAAGTTGTAGCAACTTACCCAACCCAACCCATTTAATACACCAGATACGCTGGACGGTATCATGAGAACCGGGGAGGGCAAGGGAGAGCATCTTGATAAGGAGTATCTGTGGGTTCGTATCAGATCACATGTTATATTCTTTGACAGTGGTTTGAACTTTCAACTAGATCCTCGACTTCGAGAATTCAGAGACCTCGACTGATCTCATCATGGCAAAGCCAGGCAAATATAAAGGTTCTGCGTCTCACGGGTGAATATCTCACTGCTGTCAAGGAATAAATTCATTCGTTCATAACTGGGATTCATGTTATTTCATCCATGCAGTCTGAATACGAATTGAGGGTGCTATAGTAGCTTTCTCTCTTGAGCCGCAGAAGAGAATGAATGCCTCCTTGTCAGCTTCCTTGCCCCATAGATGTTTTTGTTCCCTTGTTTGGTCTTAATTGAAGAGCATATCTAGAACCTGGAAGATACCTATTTATAGACGGTCCAGTTCAACATAACCACCATTAATTCACTGCCAAGCTTTGCCCAACTACGAAATATATACCTTTCTTCCTTGGTATATAAAGAGTGAAGCACGCTTCATTTCGTAAGCATGGAAGAAATAAGTGCCCACCAATTGTCAATGGACTCCGACGTGCTTGAAATAATGCTGGAAAGCTATACCAGGTAATACAAGCTAATAGGTAATTCAAATTTTTGGAACGCGGGCAAAGTGAGGGTGGGGGAGTGGTGCTGCTTTCTCATAGAACATAATGCTGTCAATCCATACGCTGCTGTCAAGCAGTGAAGCCATCCACTCGTTCACAGAAATACCTGAACCGAGTTTCTCATATCAGACGACCATAGACTGAGTTGCATTATATATAGCCGCAAGGTCAACACCGGTTCGAACGATGTTATCGTCTGGCGTGGACTGGGTTCGAGCATGAGTTTTGGCGTATTCAAGGATAGCTGACCGCTTGCTAATAAGGTAAGTAGAAATGCGAGGTTTTATAGGCCGTTCACTAGTGGACTTGGTATTCAATAGCAGGCATTAACAGCTTTCCAACTACCTAGAATCGTACTCTGACTCGTACGCGTAGTATAAGAACCTGATTCTAAGCTTCTTTGTCATAGGGGTATCATTTACAGGAAAGAACGCTCGGACCCTCCATTAAACCTATGTCTTCAGCTGTAGGTAGATGGATCTAGCAGACATATAATCCCGGTCTAGAGTTCTAATGTGACTAATTGAATATACTTTCCGGCGTAGAAGATCAGACCTGAAAGATGGAAGATTTGAAATAGATTACCAGCGGTTGCTGTTAAATTCCAAAATGCTGTTAATAAATACAGTCGTTCATTCATTAGTTTACTTCTTAGGTACTCTTAACAAATATACACATAGAAGTCCACCAGTGTCCTGTGTTACTGAAGTAAGTGGCTTAGCTGTTGAATAAAGGTATATATTAATCGAACTTGGAAACCAGCAGTCTTGACTCAATGTTTAGAAACTTGGATATTGTTTGAGAATTATCCTTGGGACAAAGTCAACATTTATAGCAAGGAAGGGCGGGTGTTATTAAAAATCCAGACATCTTTTCTCATATTCACCATCTTCCATAGGTAAGAAAAAAGCTTCTTGCATGTTATCCATGTAGACTATCAGCAGTAACTGCATATTCTCTTCACCTCCACCTTTGCGGGCATCCACACTTTCAATCTAATCACGCTTCTCCACATTGATCATTAGTATATACCAGCATAAATACCTTACCTATATCTGCTCGATGCCCGACATCCTAAGTATTCACCTTTCTACACCAGGATATAAAGTCAGTGAATTCGCCCATGCTAGGTACCTAATTATAACCAACCTCGCTGATTTTAACAGTTTGGAGAACTGTAAAAGGGGTTGTCTCTGTCTATCAAGCAACAGAGAATTATAACATAGCAATTAAACACCCCCTTTCAAGACAATAGTATATCTATCTGTCATTGCTATTACATTTCTACCTGGGAAATATCAAGCAGCAAACATCATGCAAAGTAACAAGTGCGGGCGGAGAAGAAAAGTTTATTCGAGAATTTCGCGCGGTCTCATTCACATCTCAGTCACCAAGACAGGAGAATTCAATATAATCAGATCGGTGAATTCAATGTCAGAAGGTAGTGGAGCAAGTACGTAGCCACGCACACACACTGCACAAAAGAAAGAATATATTCGCAACTGCTGCTCTCAAAACCACCCAACTAAACTTCCCCGTCACACTCAACATTCCTTCCCTCCTCCCTCCTTCCCTCCTTCCTCACCCCACACAATCAACCCATCCACCACCACAAAATGTTCCTCCCCACCCTCCTCCCCATCGCCATCCTCCTCGGAGTCCTAGGATCCTCCACCTCCACCCGCGCCAGCGCCAGCGCCCGGTCCATCAACAAGCCCAACGGCATCACTATCCACAGCCGCCACCCAATCGCGCACCACGCACCGAGCGAGATCGTCCGAGCACCGTGACGCTGCCGCTCAGGAAGATCCGCTCGCAGGCCGCTGGCTCCACGCACCGCTCGGCGCTGTACGGCCCCATTGGCGTTCCGCATGGCGCGACGATTTCGGTGGCGGCGCTGAGTGCGGGCTCGGAGATCGCGGCTAGGGTTGTGTTGGGTGGGAGTTTGGTTGAACTGCTGGTTGATACGGGGTCCAGCGATACTGTAAGCTGTCTTTCTTTCTCTTTTCTCCTTTCCCTTTTTGATATTGCGGTATACGTATTGGGACTCTCGAAAGAGTGTTTTCGTAATTTCCTTTTCCCCTTTCTGGCTAGACTCTGCTGTGTTCTGCTTTCTACAGACAAGTATATCAAAATAACTAACTTCTTCGTCTAGTGGGCTGTTCAGCGTGGATTCATCTGCACTGATTTCGATACCGGAGAAGTAACTTCGGAGGCGGCGTGCGGCTTCGGTCCTGTATACACGCCATCGAGTTCCTTCAAGAGCATCCCCAACGAGACGTTCAGCATCGAGTATGGTGATCTCGAGACCGCCAATGGGGGTTTCGGGACCGAGCAAGTCACTGTTGCTGGTATCACCGTCAAGCAGCAGCAGATCGGCGTGGTCACGCAGGCGAAGTGGACGGGAGATGGAGCGACGTCTGGGCTCATGGGTCTCGCGTATCCAGGCATGTAAGTTTATCCCTCACGAACCTCACCACTCAGTCCCCCACAAGTGCATCAAAACGCAAGCAAGCAAGCTCCGTACTGACCCCATCCAAGAACAAACGCATACAAAGGAAACCACACCCAAACCCTCTACGACCCCGTCTTCACCAGCATGTTCAAGCAGAAGCTCATCCCCCACAACTACTTCTCCCTGATCATCGAGCGCGACCTCTCCGGCCCCGCCGGCTACCTCTCCTTCGGCGGCGTGCCCGCCATCGCATTCACGCAGAACTTCACCGCCACGCCCATCATCATCACCAGCATCGTCGGCTACCCCAAGGCCACCGACTTCTACACCATCAACATCGACGGCCTGGCGCTCAACGGCCACCCCGTCGCTGCATCCGGAGGCGGTGCGATCGAATACATCATCGATTCCGGCACGACGCTCAACTATGTCCCCTCGGCCGCCGCCAAGGCGATCAACGCCGCGTACTCGCCGCCGGCTACGTACAGCGACGCGGATGGTGCGTATGTCGTGGCTTGCAACGCGACGCCTCCGGCTGTCAGCGTGCATATTGCGGGTACGGCGTTCCCGATCCATCCCCTGGATATGATTTCGAGGTTTGAGGATGGGACTTGTGTTAGTGCGTGGGATGATGGGGGACCTTCGAGTTCGCAGGATGTTTATGTTTTGGGAGAGGTGTTTATGAAGAACGTGGTTAGTTTGTTTGATGTTGGGGCTGCGAGTATGCAGTTTGCGGGAAGGGAGTTTTATACTGGTTAGAGGGGCTAGAATTGGGTGGTAGATGATGAGTGCGGAGACAAAAATAGACGATCAATTGATGAAGTGCCGATTGCCTTTGCCACCTTTCGGGGATATTTCGTGCATACAGATTGAAAATTTCTCGCGGAGGGTTTAAAACGTTTCCGTGTTATTATATATAGCCAGGTGGGAATTGGATATTTTGACCGGATTCTGCATTTTGAACCCGAATTAGCTGACATGTCTGGACTGTAGGACACATATCTATGTAGCGTGACTTGGAGTTCCTGGTTCACTAGGAGCCCGGACATGGAGAGATTTGATAATCGAGCTGCAGGTCGTTATGCATCGTCCAGCCCAACCTCAACAGCGAAGCTTCCCCCGATATCAACCATTCCCGCCCTCCCCTTCCCGACATCCTCACCACCCTCCAACTCCAATATGCTCCTCCCCTCCCTCTCCTCCTCAAACTCAAGCACCGCCTCCAAACTCTCATTCTCGCTCCCCACAAAACTCCCAAAATGAATCGCGATGGTATGGCGACTCCTCACCTCCCGATGGATATCCAACGCGTCCCCAGGACTCGCATGCAGAGCACTGGGAACCGCGTCGTGGCTGAGCCGCAGCCCCAAGCGGGAAATGAAGCCCAGGGAGCCACCACGCCATATCGGCACGAACGAGAGATCGAAGGGTCCGAGGCTCTCGCCTATCTCTGCGAAAATGGGACATATGGCCGGCGAGGAGGCCGAGCGCCGGTACCCCGTGTCGCCGGCATGGTAGACAGCGCTTTTGCGTCGCGCTTTGGCGAGCGTGGCTTCGTCGCGTGAGCCGATGAGCTGCTCGATGACCCAGCCGCACCAGAGC
>QGMF01000832.1:0-15862 GCA_007821475.1 Lachnellula arida
TTGGTTTGGCGTTGGGGAATATTGGTTAAATGTATGGCGTTTGGAGTGTGGGATGGATACCAATTATGTGAATAGTGAATGTTAAATATGAATATGAATAATGATATAGAAAGAACAGTACTGTTGTAAATCTCAATTCATGCACTTATGGTGATTTTCTCATGTTTCACCTGACATTCTCCTACTTCTCATCGCTCCCTGAATATAGCAACACGCATCTTAACTTTTGATGTGACAAGCGAAAGTCTAGGCGACTGGGCCGTTATAAGCGTTAAAAGAGGCTTAGCAGCTAAAGTGCTCACTCATACTCCGTACCTAGATATAGCTATCACAAGTACTGGGAACTGGTATGTTTCCATAAATCGATCCGGTTACATATTAGAAGGCATGCAAAAGTGATCCGAAATTCAGTCCTTAACTCCATCAAAATGCCATCAGGTATATACTACACTCCGAGAAACCCGCTGACATTATACATCGCCCAAATCATCGCCTGACTCCACCATTTTCATGCCCATCCGTCAAATGCCGTTCATTAACATTACTGCCCCTGTTTTCCATAGGAAGCAATTCGATTCGATCCTACAAACCATCGTTAACATACGTACCTCTCAGCTCATTCCAGCTTCACTAACATCATTCTTTGGCTGCCCCTCAGGATCCCGCGCCCCTATTCCCTCGTCCGCGTGTTTAGCATTACTCTCAGCATAATTCCCCACTCCAATCCCGGCCCAGAAACTCCGGTCTCGACTCCGAGGGCCCCATGACCAGCCCGCGCCTTGCGAGATGGGGAGGTGGTAGTATCGGAATGCGAAGATGGCTGTTACGGTCCCGATGAAATATCCGAATAGGATGTCGAAGCCGTGGTGTCTGAAATCCGAGTACCGGGTAGAAGCAATGTAGATGGAAGCAAACCATGGGATGATGGCTATTGCGAGCAGGTAGACCGGGGGAGCTGCTGCTTGGTTCCGCGCAGCGATTATGGCGTCGTTGTGTCCGGATGGCTCTTCCAGCTGCTCACTGGACCTGGGGGAGGCGCGCGATGGGAAGGCGGAGAATTGTGAGCGGTCTTGAGTGTAGGCTGATGGGGAGAGGTAGGGAATGGTGATGCCAAGTTTAGAGGCTAGGAAGAGACTCAGGTAGATGAGGCCGGCGGCTGAGAAGCTGGAGTGGCCGGAGGGATAGCTCCGGAAGCCATCGTTCATCACTGAATTGTCTTTGTTTTGGCAGATGGTGTGAGAGACTAGATTCAGGCCTTCCCCAACGGCATACAAAGAAGCGTTCGCGAGGTCGGGGTTGCAACGGGAGAGCAGATCAGGTCGCGGTTTTCCGAACAAATTCTTCATGCCGCTGGTGACGAGGAACGCCGCGGCAAGAGAGAGCGCCAATCCTAGCCATCCCGTATGCCATTCCCATAGCTTTCTCCTCCATATCAGCGCCTTCGGTGTAGACTTCGAGACTGTGGGGCCCGGTACGAGGAGGATGGCAACGAGGAAAATGATGACTGCTGGTGCTACAAGGGAGCAAAGTACGAGGACGGCTGTCGAGATCTTCTCTTTCTCGACGTGAGGGAAGCTGATTTCGGGATTGGTGAGGGAGAACGGTCTTTTGTTCGGTGAGATGATTGAGAAGGCAGCGCCAATGCCCGCCGCAGCGATAATTATCACCCAGTCCAATACATAGCTCAGTGCCAATGCGATTGACATTCGCCCCGGCTGGGCTCTCGAGCGTAGGTTATGCCTCATCGTGGTCGTACGTAGGAAAGAATAGATGTATAGATGTTTGCTGCTGACCTTGGGAAGGAGAGGTTGAACAAGAAGATGCTTCACTTACGGTGGAGGTGAGACGAGTGACATCTCAGGATTCATTGTATGGCTCGATGTTCTCGGTAGTCGTAAAAAGAAGACATTCTGAAGTCTTTCGATTGGAGAAGAAACCCGCCAAGAGCTTGTCGCAACTCTAAAAGGAAAGGATTCACGCGACTCAGGACAACAATGTAAAGATTATTGTGGCGGAGTTGTGTTGGTACAATACTGGTGGTACAGTACTGTAGGCGCGCGGCTTTGTTCTGGCAGCATCGCTTGTTATACCGGTACTGACAGTATTCCAGAAGGCACCCATCCATCTTCTTCCTGGTGTTACAATTTTCTTCACTATGGAAGCTCCCGCACGCAGCGTCCCCATTCCCCATTCACAACCGAACAACCCGCTTTTGGTGGGCGTGGCGGCGTGGTTTCAGATTCGATTGATTTTTGATGTAAGTAAGTAAGTAAGTAAGTTGTGTTTAACGCCGAGGGAGAGAAGCCATAGGCTTCCTCCAAGCCTCCCAGGGGGCATTGGGGCGTGACTAGCTAGGTAATTACAGGTGTATACACAAAACCCAGAAGCCAAAATTCAGTCATAAAGAGCGCTAGCCATACTGGTTCACAGGCTATCAATTGATCCTTAAATCCCTCCGCCAGTCGAGAGATCTCGTAGAAAAGAAGTGCTGCAGGCCCTAGAGAGTAGGTGCAGGTGTTTTGACGTCTCTTAGGTAGAGCGTATGCGTAGCTTGTCGTATGCCGGAAAATGGGGGGAAACGCCGTAGATAAGTTGGGTATCCTGAAAGCGTCCAGTTCTCTTTCCTCCCTACCAGCTAATATCAAGGCCTTACATGTCTTCTTCCTCCCTTCCTCCCTTATCCTTCCCTTCCTCCCTCCCTTCCCCTGCCGCTACTCGCAGAACCCTCTCCCACGCGCCCGTATATCCTCCCTCTATATCCACAAGCAAATCCATTCTCTCTAACTCGTAGAACGCTCCGCCTTTCCTCCTTCCGGGTATATGTAATCAGCTTCGCTCTCGAAGGAGGTTCACTACATCTCCGTAGAACGCGACTTAGGGCATGAGTGCTAGGTGGCAGTTCCTGCAATAGCCTACGCGTTTCGAGCCTCCGAGTCTTCCGCCCTGTATCTGCAAGTGTATATATTGTTTGTGTATGCGGCCTTGTCGTCAAGGGCTTTGTGTCGTATTGGTAGAGTAGGCAGGTAGGTAGGTAGGTAGGTAGGTAGGTCGGTAGGTAGGTTGGTAGGTGGTAGAGGACAGGTGGCTGGATGCGTTCTCTCTTCAGCTCAGACGAATGCATGTTGAAGCATCGCCAGTTCGTAGCCAGCGCCGCGTACAGGCAGAGAGATCCGTCTTCGCTGACCTTGATTTTTGATGTGTATTTCCGAATGTCGCATTTTGTTTTGAATCTTTATAATTATATACCGAAATTACAAGCGGTACCGGTCTTTTTGAATAGTATTTTACAGAAGTTTTATTATTGAGCATATACTAAGCAGTTACAAAAACATCTCTGGTTACAGTAGGTACGAAGTGGAGTACAATCACCGAAACTCTTCGGCGTTTACAGTACTTGGTACTCGAACCTCCAACGTCATGACATGGCGTGCATATTGAGGAGCAGTGCAGTGCAGTGGAACCATCAAAAAGATCTGACGTAACATGAAAGTGGCCAATCGATGACCGAATGTAGGAGAAGATGCAGTTAAAAAAAACTCCCCTCTTTTTCAACATGTTCTCTCGCACAACTCGTTTTGCATCGAGCGCCACTTCAAGAATCTCTTCAATCTCCTCACACTTTCAACAACAGCAACGCAACATGACGACCTTAAAACTAAACACGGGTGCTATAATTCCGGCCGTGGGCTTCGGTACATGTAAGTTCTACTAGGCGAGATTCTTTTCTCCGTCAAGGAGAGACCATTGGATAGCCTACGGGCTCTGAATATGGCCCGTTTGGGGTCTCAAGACACGTCCATCATATATGAAGCAATGCTGACTATCAATCTTAAAATCCAATAGGGCAGGATAAAGACTCCCAAGAAGAGGCCGTCTCGAATGCCCTCAAGGCTGGCGTTCGACACATTGATACGGCTGCCATCTATGGAACCGAGAAGATGGTTGGTGATGCTATCAAGAAGAGCGGTATTCCTCGATCTGAACTCTTCATCACCACCAAGATCTGGAACAACAAGCACGCCCCAAAGGACGTTGAGCCAGCTCTTGATGCATCTTTAAAGGACCTCCAAATGGACTATGTTGACCTTTATCTAATCCACTGGCCTTCTGCTTTCAAATCTGGCGATGAGGTCATGCCAAAGCAAGACGGCAAGATGCAGCTGGAAGACATCTCATACGTCGACACTTATAAGGCAATGGAAAAGCTCCTGACGACCGGAAAGACCAAGGCCATTGGGATTTCAAACTTTTCCCGGACAGAATTGGAAACCTTACTCAAGGAGACAAGCGTTGTTCCTGCTGCACACCAGCTTGAACTCCACCCATGGCTTCAACAGAAAGAGTTCTGCGACTTCAACAAGAGTAAGGGCATTACCATCACACAATACTCCCCCTTCGGGAACCAGAACGAGATCTATGACAGCGGAAAGAACATGGGCAAACTGATGGTAAGAAATCATTTTCTAGCGTCGATTACCTTACTAATGACAGTATAGGATGAACCAACCCTTGTCGAGATTGGCAAGAAGTATGGCAAGACTGGTGCGCAGACCGCGTTGGCATGGGGAATAAACCACGGCCATTCGGTGATTCCCAAGTCCAAGACCCCCTCTCGTATAAAGTCAAACCTGGAGGGCGATTTCAAACTTGAGCCTGAAGATTTGAAGAAAATCGACGGACTCGACAAGAAACTACGATTCAACGATGCCAGCGCCTCTTTTAACTACAACTTTTTCGCTGACCTCGACGGCAAGAAATGAGTGGGTGGCGGTATATATGATAGAAATGAAGTTGCAGAGCTGTTTGTTGCATGATTATACGGCTGAGATATAAAACGCGAGACGAGCAATTGAATATTTACTAGAATAGAACTCGGCTGAATACTTCCAGTCCTCCATTTTATAATTCCTTCTTCCTCTCTTCTTATTCCTGCTCCAATGCCCCAAAGGCCAGGTCGGTCACGTTACTATGGCAAGCATTGCCAAGCGTAGCCTGCATGTTCGTCCATCCCATTGCTTCCTCCTCGACTTTATTTCCTCTTCCAACACCTCAACTATTCTTCCAACCCCTCAAAAGACTTTTATCCCAACCCATAAATCTCAACCTACTCCATCCACTAACTAATAAAGTGGCGACTTCAAAAATACGCCACAGCCACGAGAATCCCCAACCGCCCAGTCCACTTAATTTTAGCTTTCAGCTCCACCTCCACTCCCCACCCGGAATGCGCTGCGCGTGCGTGCTCAGCAGACCTCCGCATCCAATCCCATCCCATCCGCTCTCGCGCCAACACAACACGGCACGTTTCTGCCATGCTAAGATAACGTGTCCAGCACGCTCGCAGAATCGCGATGTGCAACAAAAGGCTTTGAAAGATGGATGTTGGTGCCTAACTCACGTGACGAGGATATGATTTCGTTTGTTGGTGGTGAGGGGAGGGGACTTCTCGGAATCCATGGGATTTTGTTGATAATGTACTGTACTAGTAAATGCGCTTGTAGCTGAGAAGAGGATTCAATGGGATGGGATGATTTAAGTGGATTGGGTTCTTTACTATTGAATGAAGAGTCGGTGCCGGTTCTGATGGTGAGAACGCTTGATGTCATGTTTTGGACAGGTTGCCTAAGGATGAGTGCACTTTGTACTTGTATGACGCTCAGTAATTTGCGACATGCAACACAAACTCCATTTAGTTGTTACTTGCGGCTACGGTCCGAACTAGACTTTGTGTCACTGATAGGTACATGGCGTAAAGTTGTATACCTTGAGCAAACATACAAGATTGGAAAGCGGGTAGATCTCCATCAGCCTAGAGGAATGATTTGTCTTAAAACACGGAAAGCCTATTGGTATAATGTTTCTCTTCTCATTATCAATATGCCTGGGTCTAGCCATGGCATTCTTAGCATACATCAATGAAAAGTCTGACCAAGGATTGATATGTGCTACACGAAAAACGTGCTCTAACGACGTCCCCAGATCATAAGTTACAATGAAACCAGCGCCTTCTGCACGTAAATGAGACCGCCTTGTATATCAAGACACCAATCCGTCCATCGGCATGGCTTCAACACCTTTATGACAGGAAATGAAAGTTCAAGGATAGTGGTACAAGGTGTTTGGGCTAAGCGGCGCTTTTCGCAACTCCAGTGGAATCCTGATGGTAAACGGTCTTGAACTCTTGGTAGTAGCGCTGGGTATCCGCTTCAGAGCGGGCCTCGAATGGCTGCGAGAATATCAGTATAATATAACATAGGAAGGAGGACGAGTATTTACCTTTCGTTGGCCGGCTGGAAGAGACTTCCATTCAGCTGCAATCAGCCTCGAAGCTTCGACAACGCTAATGCCCTTGAAGTCGCCTGATGCGAATCTATCCTTTATGAAAAACATATAGGGAGAGAGTGCACGTTTTGGGATACGGGAATCGGTTATGAGAGGGTACGCATAGTGCTTGCCCAGCTTGCGCTTCAGCGCGCTACGGGCATTGTTTGCATCTCTGATCTGCTCAGGCGTATGTGTTTCGACCCATTTCTTAAAAGCGATATCGTTAATAGCCTTGTTCTCACTGGCTTTCTGGTTCAACGACTAAAGAAGTACTTGTTAGCAACATTTAGGACACAGGGCCGATATTCTTACCTCTTTCTCCTGTGGGGAAAGTGCTTTATATTTGGCAGCCGCGTTCTTTGCAGAATTTGATAGTCCGCCGGAGCCAGGACCACCAGCACCTTGCTTGATCTCCTGCTGCAATACAATACTCCATGCGGTATCTGCTCCCGCTGTTGGTGGAGAGAGTGCCTTTTCCTTCAAGCTCTTCACGTCTACCCTAAGCTTCTGATCTTCCGTGAGGACCTTCTTGGTGGCCTTCTTCGCCTTGGGCTTTGCAGGTTTCTTTGCAGGTTTCTTTACGGGTTTCTTGGCTTTGGTCTTCGGCTTGGCTTTGGTCGTCTTGGTCGTTTTGGTCGTCTTCGTGACCGTTGTCTTGGGCTTCGTCACAGTTTTTGTAACTGTAGCATAGGATCGTGGAAATGAGATGGCGAGTTGAGACTTGGTGTTGATTTCGTTTGCGCCTCTGGAGACATTGACGCGCTGAAGACTCCAAATGCTGAGGGCTGCTCGGTTTGTTGATGCATAACGTGCACCAGCTCCTCCCCTCCGAAGGGCAGCTCGGCCAATGCTGGACAACATTTTGGGCGATAGGATATGCTTTTTGATGTGCCGATTGCAGAGGGAGCGGGGAATGTGGGAGACGAGGGTGTGGTTGTCGGGAAGCTACTTGGCCTTGGTTTGGGTTGTTGAGTTTTCGAGTTTCCTGTTCCTGAACCGACCGACACCGACCCCTTCCTTTTCTGACACGCGAGTGAGAGCTCAGCTACAGCTTCACGCTAGCACCCCACTTGAAATTGGTTGTAATGCAACAACAACATCAGCAGCATCATCACACCACAAGATGGATTCGTGTGTAAAGTGTGACTCGATTATTTAGAATCTAGCTATATATTAGTTTTAAATCAAGTAACTGATTACAAGAAACATAACTTCCCCGAAAGAAAGAAGGATTTAGGACATCCCGACATAGAGTTCTTCAAGTCGAGGGTTTTATCTTTCTTTCGAGAAACTCATATTCGCATTGCAAATTTCTACTTGTCCTGCGTGAGCAAAGGCGGAAGTCACATACGGTAGGTCAATTGAAATGCTCTTTGAGAGCAACCTTTTGCAGTGGATTTTCCTTTCTAGAGGAGGATGAGATGAGGAGGAGCTCAATTACGCTAGTAGGCTCCGGGTATAGCGTAAACCTTAATCCAAAATATCTCAATCTCATCTCTAAAACCTCATCGAACATCGCTTGCGGCACCCTGCATGAGAATCTTCGACTCAAACTGGGACAACATACAACCACCTTAGCTCTCTCTTGATTACCACCAGAAAGTATTTGTTTTGCTATGGGCATGGCTCGCCACAGGGACTCTCGCTCACCATCGCCAGCAGGTAGCCAACACTCCTCCAAACGTGCTAGGAGGGACGACGATGTCAGACACGATCGCAGAGATGATATGCGAGGACCACCTCGCCGCCGCTCCAGGAGTTTGGATGTAGGTGTTTTACCAGACGTGGCACATTATTATACTCACAGTATCCAGCGTCGGCACCGTGATCGAGATGGCCCCCGCCGAAGAGATCGGTCCTTAGACCGTAGAGACGACGACTACTACAAATCAGGAAGACGGGACGATCGCAGATATGCTGACCGAGAACGATCTCCGGATAGACGGCGACGCAGAAGTCGGGAGCGAGATTATCGAGACAGGCGAGACGATTCTTATGATAGGGCACGAAGGCGCCGCGAGGACTCTACTGACTCATGGTCCCGTAGCAGCAGAGGAGATGATACTCGTGGAAAAGCTCCAAGTAGGACTGAACCTGCAAAAAAGCCCGATGTCCGTACATATCCTCCCCCACAAACATATCAGGACTCTAACATTTCTCTGCAGGCACCAAAGGCTCCCGCTCCTCCAACGCAGAGCGAGGCTGATAAAAAGGCTGAGCGGCTGGCAAAACTGGAGGCATGGAAGAAGAAGATGGCAGAGGACAAGGAGCGTAAGGAGAAAGAGCTTGCCGCAGGAGGTACACGAAAGCTTCTTGACGATATAGATCAAAAGGCCAATGGACCCGCCGATATTGCATCTCCAGCATCGCCAGCAACTCCAAACAGTCTTGCGTCACCAACTCCCTATGCGGGCAAGTTCGACCCCAAAGCGATCGCTAAGAAAGCGGTGGCAAGCTCAAGTAGCACTCTGGGAAAAGATTTGCCCTTGAAAGGATCAACTAAAGCGTCCGCTACCTTAAATTCTTCGGTCAAAGGGTTACAAGCTGACAAAAAGCCTACAGCTTTCAACAGCAGTTCCAGTGGTACGTTTCAATCCACCCTTTCCGTGATTGTCCCACGCTCTCTGAATAATTCTAACCAGTGCACAGCATCAGCGTTGCCTAAAGCCCGAGCCAATCTCAGCGCATTTGGATTGAGCACTAAATCTGACGGCGATAAAGCTACTTCGAAACCGACCTTGGACTTGGGAGAGGATGAAGAGGGAAGAAAGAAACTTGAGAAGCTACCGACCCTGCCTATGGCAAACACCGAAAATGAGGATGCTGCGCTCGCTAACGGTGCTGAAGAGGAAGACGATGAAGATGTCGATATGGAAGCTGGGACCGAAGAGGAAGCCGCCGCCGCTGCCCGAGCGGCCGCCGAAAAGCGAGAAGAACGACTCCAGGAACAGCAGGAGCAGAATATGGCCGCCAGCGATACCCCTATGGAGGATGTCCCACCTCCAGCGGAACAATCTGCTATACAAGTGGATAATGAAGAAATCGACCCGCTGGACGCTTTCATGGACGAGATGGGAGATCCTTTTGCCGCCCCAAAAGTTCGCGGCATGTTTACCAAGAAGCAGAGCAAAAGCCGCCAACAGGAGCCAGAGGCGTTGTTTGGAGACGACGACGTCGACCTTAAGACCATGGACGCCGATCCTGAAGATATACTTGCTATGGCTAGTAAAGTGAGGAAAAAGAAGGATTTGCCTACGATTAACTACGCCAAATTGGATCTCGAACCTTTCCGAAAGAACTTCTACTCAGAGCCAGCGGAGCTATCCGAGATGACAGAGGATGAGCTAGCGGATCTACGCCTCGAGCTTGATGGTATTAAGGTGTCCGGCAAGGACGTTCCAAAACCTGTACAGAAGTGGTCACACTGCGGGCTCAATATCCAGTCATTAGAGGTGATTCGTAAGCTTGGGTACGAGAGACCCACTGCAATTCAGATGCAAGCCATTCCAGCAATTATGTCCGGTAGGGATGTTATCGGTGTTGCGAAGACAGGTTCTGGGAAGACTATCGCCTTCCTGCTCCCCATGTTTCGTCACATTCGAGATCAGCGACCTTTGGAAGGCTCTGATGGTCCAGTAGGCTTAATTATGACGCCCACACGAGAGCTTGCCACTCAAATCCACAAGGAATGTAAACCTTTTTTGAAAGCGATGGGTCTCCGAGCTGTCTGCGCCTATGGTGGGGCTCCTATCAAAGACCAAATTGCTGATTTGAAGAGAGGAGCTGAAGTCATCGTATGTACTCCAGGCCGCATGATAGATCTCCTAGCAGCAAACTCTGGCAGAGTCACCAATCTACGCCGAGTGACATATGTCGTCTTGGACGAAGCAGACCGCATGTTTGATATGGGTTTTGAGCCACAAGTGATGAAAATCTTTGCAAATATTCGCCCCAACAGACAAACAATCTTGTTCTCGGCCACTATGCCACGTATCATGGACGCACTAGCCAAAAAGACGCTTCAATCTCCAGTAGAGATAACTGTCGGCGGAAGGAGTGTTGTTGCGCCAGAGATCACCCAAATTGTGGAAGTTAGGGAAGAGAAAGAGAAATTCCATCGACTTCTTGAGCTACTGGGAGAGCTTTACGACAAGGATGACGATGTCCGTACCCTCATTTTTGTTGATCGACAAGAGAAAGCAGACGATCTTTTGGCAGACTTGTTGCGGAAAGGCTATCCTTGCATGTCTATCCATGGAGGAAAGGATCAAATTGATCGAGACTCGACCATTGACGATTTCAAGGCTGGAGTAACTCCGATTATGATTGCAACATCAGTGGCTGCTCGGGGTTTGGATGTGAAGCAACTAAAGTTGGTGGTCAATTTCGATGCCCCAAATCATCTGGAAGATTATGTCCACAGAGCAGGCCGAACAGGCAGAGCTGGCAACACAGGTACGGCTGTCACATTTGTAACCGAAGACCAGGAACAATACTCGATTGGCATAGCGAAAGCTCTAGAGCAGTCTGGTCAACCAGTACCAGAACGGCTCAACGAGATGCGAAAATCCTTCCGAGACAAGGTCAAGAGCGGCAAGATGAAAGATAGTTCAGGATTTGGTGGCAAGGGCTTAGAACGCCTAGATGCCGAGCGCGAAGCAACAAGAGTCCGTGAACGGAAGACCCACAAGACCGACGGAGACGATGAAGAAGAAAAGGATGATAAAGCAGAAGATGATACTGTTCTCAAAGCTGCGTCGACCGTCCAGCCAGCAGCATCTGCTCCAGCGCCACAGTTGGTTGGGGTTCCCAAGGGTATTGATCTGGACGGTAAGATTACGGTGCATCGAACTGAGCCTGCAAATACCTCATCTGGCGGATCCAAGAATCCTCTTGACAAGGTTACATCTGCTATTGATGCTATCAACGCTCGGCTCAACAAGACCGGCCAATTGAGGTCGGGGGTACCAATTGACAACAAGGGACCCGATGCTGGTGCTTTCCACGCTACTTTGGAAATCAATGACTTTCCCCAAAAAGCCAGATGGGCGGTCACAAATCGAACCAATGTTGCCAAGATCCTGGAAGCAACAGGTACTTCTATTACCACTAAAGGAAGCTTCTACCCAGCCGGAAAGGACGTACAGGCCGGAGGTGACCCGAAATTGTATATTCTCGTGGAAGGAGACACTGAAGTCGTGGTTACTAATGCTATGAGGGAGTTGATGAGATTGCTCAAGGAAGGAACAATGGCAGCCGCGGACGCCGAAGGTAGGGCGCCTGCAAGTGGTAGATACAATGTTGTTTAGGTAGTCAATATTCAGCTAGTATAATTGTATCATACATAAGAAAGTCACGATATGCGTGAGAGAATCCTCTATTGCTGCTTCGTATTTGGGCCTCACCATACTTCCTCTTGACCACCCTCATTCTTCACTAATTCTAGTGATCCAAAACTTAATCTATAAAGTCATAGCAGAGCTGGTCACATTTGCTGACTCTGTATCGTCAGTCTCAGCATCCTACCCTTTTAACAATGCCCTTAATGAGTTCCCTTATGAAATAATACATTAGACTTCTCGCCAGTAGACAGACCGCCATCCGATATATAGAGTCTTGACAATCTTAAGTAATTGTGGGGTTCGGATTCTTGCCTATCCGGGTCCATCAAAACAGCCCACTATGCCCAAACCCCCAGAACCTATTTGTGCTAAAGTAATGTATATCCTCTTGATTACACATACTTGAATGCAAGAAACGTCCACAAAAATCCCCAGTCTATCAACAAGACTATCTTATGCATGCTTTGGAAACCCAACGCCGCCTTGCATTTGCATTTACATCAAAAGTTATCAACCATCCTATCCTATCCTATCCTATTCCTCCATCCATAAATGATATGTATATTCCTCATCCTGTTAATTCCCATCGATACTAGATCCGTCTCTTAATTATAAGCCCTCGTCTCCGCCGCCGCATCTGCGTCTCTCGCCCGCCGCGTATCCTTACTCGACGCCTCGAGCGTGTCCGTCCACGTCTGCTTCTTCTGCTGCTCTAACTTGCTACCTAACGTTCCTTTCGGTTTACTCGCAGCTTTCGCTCTTGCCTATTAAAGAAGTGTTAGCCTTGCTAGCTGTTGGGATTTCACTCTTCTACCAACTTCTCTCTTTTTTTTTTTATGAATGCGGGTGGTTGTGGAAGGGGAAGTGGAGGTGGAAGTGGAGGTGGAAGTGGGTGGAGGTCCTGATCATACCTCAGCAGCTTCCGCAGCCTTCCTCCTCGCATCTTCCTGTGAAGCTGAACTCTGCGGGGCACCAGATCCGAGTTTTCGTGGAGCGCTGATGAGCTTTTTGGGGACGGGCGCTGTTTGTGTGTTGTTGTTGGGTGCTGGGGCTGAGGCGAGGGTTCGGCCGGGTTGCGCGAAGGGGTCGCCGGATTCTTTGCCGCAGAGGTTGCCCATTGTGGGAGGGTAAAGATGTCTATAGACAGGGAGGGAGTAGAGGGTGTGTGTGTTAAGAGTAGGAGGTGAGGGAGGTGGTGTTGGGTCGCAAGTGCTACCGGCGCATTGTGGTTAAAGAAGGGTGTCGTCGCAAGCTCATGTCTTGGCTATAGTAGACGTCAAGGCCACATGATTGTGGGGGTAAAGTAATTCTATTTTACCGCCTTTTTATGGTTCTTGAATGGGTCTTTTCTATCTCGGAATCTTCTACTTATGCCTCCTTTACAAAACAAGATAAAAGGCACCAGCAGTTGTCTTGTATTTATTACCATGTCCATGTCCATGTCCATGTTATCGATAACGGATTGTGGTGGGGCGTGGGGTTGAGTGCCGATAATATTTCTGTCATCGCATATCGGTCTGGTAGCCTTTCCTTTCCTCTCCTCTTACCTCATTCTCGTTTTCACCTGTAGTAGAAACGTCTGTTGTTGCGTGAATACTTCTTTTTGAACCCCATTAGCCATACATACATACATATACCGTTACGGTGCCATTCTACTTGTACCATTCCATTCCAGGCCAGGGTCCTTTTTATGCTTTGCAACCCTGATCCCTGCCCTGCCCTGCCCTGTCTGTTTGCAGCCTTGCCTTACTGTCTGTCACCTGATTGGACAAACAAACCATCAACCGCATTTCTCAGCCTTGGGTACCCGGATGGCCAGCAATTGACGTTGATATCATTCCAAACTTCGTCGTCAAAACTGGAAAAGTCTACCCGTTTTTGGGGATCCATGAAATCAGGCCGTCTTTTCATCATCACAAGCCTGGAATTACGAAGATGAACATCCACCAGCAACAACAGCGCCTCCAGCAGCGCCTCCAGCGCCTTAAAAATGCTTTTTCCGCCGAGACCCTAACCCCACCCTCAACCGCAAACCACAATATACAACCTCAGAATTACCATGACGTACCGCCACAGAACTATGATCATTTGTTATACGTTTGGCCACCGATGGCCTTCCCGCAGGAAAGTCCCATGCTCATGCACCCACAACCTCCTATGATCGACACCCAGAATCGGAATCTACGAGCAAGAACCCCCCAGGTGTCGGCTGCTGCGCGTCCGTCTTCCAAACGACAGAGGATCGCATCTAAAATCCATTCGGACAAGGAATACGCCTCCGAAGGGTGTCCCTCGGAGTCTGGTACTTGCTGTAGCAGTTGCCCAGATAGCCCTCCTTGTGCAGAGCCCGATTGCAACCAGGCCTTGTTAGTCCCTTGCACCGAGAAAACATGTGCAGTGCCCTTCTGTACGGATCCATGTCTGGACACCGACTCCCACAACAAACCATCCATTTCGGATCAAAACGGAAGACTTGCGCTTTGGAATGAATCGTCTAATGGAGATATCGTTCATCTTGGTCTCGGAGGCTACGACCGTGGGTTTTCATCGATGGTGAACAACCATGTACCGGATCCTTATCAATCATATTCATTCCAGCATGCCCCTCAGCCGAATGCTTCCCCGTCAACATATGGCACCGATGTGCTGTCTGGTGCCGGTACCGTGGTCCGTCCTTGGCCAGCTTTCAACTTTGGTTTAGAACTACCAAGCACCGACAATGGTTCCTTCAACTTCGGTTGTCGTTGGGATGGATGCGATCAGACATCATTTCCAAGTGAAGATGATTGGATTTCACACTTCCACCAGGACCATCTTGATCCTCAATTGACATTTTCTTGTCCTATATCAGGGAAGGATATTCCGCTGACTTCTGAATTCAACATGATTGATCACTTACAAAATAACCATGACTACGAGTACGGCTTCATGGGTGAGAATCCATTAAGCTGTCCAGCTATAACATGCGACCCAACGGAGAAATACTGCGACCCGTTGCAACTTCACAACCACTTCGATCATGCCCATGCAATGCCGACCGGTGGCAACCTTTATTGCCATCTGCATGGGTGTGAGGCTCGTTTTTCAGACCAAACTACATTCATCAATCACATAAACAAGTCTCACAATCTGGATATCCCAATTCCAAGCATAGGTGGTCTCCCGCAAAGCAGCGTGCTAGCTAATGACTCTACACCTGAACCTGGAAATCCAGACCCCGGGCTGGGGCACTGTTGCAAGTGGATGACCGGATCCAGTACTTGTGAAAAGATATGTATTTCTGAAGTGGATTTACATAATCATATCGCAAACGACCACCTGAATGAGTTGGATAAAACATCTGGATATCATTGCCAGTGGCAAGGTTGTGGCCGCCGTGACAGCAGGGCAGAGAAGTCGGGCTTCTCGCAAAGAGGGAAGCTAGAACGGCATATGGCGACCCATACGGGCTGTAAGCAATCCTATGATCCTCTTCTACTTTTGATGGCTAATACTCTGCAGATAAGTGTGCGATGTGTGACGTTTGCGGCAGGACCTTTTCCGCCGAGCAATCTATGAAACAGCATAAATTACTTCATACCGGTTACAAGCCATGGACGTGCAGATACTGCCCCAAGTCATTCCCGCAACAAAGTGCATGCAGTTAGTCTTGCCCACCAAAGAAATACAAGCAATACTAACACTTCTGAGCTATCCATGAGCGAACACACACAAAATCCAAGCCATTAAACTGCAACGTCTGTGGGAAAGCATTCTCTGAATCTTCTAACCTATCAAAGCATCGCAAAATCCATGGCGAGAAAGGCAAGCATTCCTGCAGTTACCAGGGATGTAGGAAGTCTTTCCATAGGCTGGACCAGTTGAAACGGCATCAGGTTGTGCATAAGCGTGCCGAGGACAAGATGCATCAAGGAAGAGGAAGTGCTCTGGGATCGGATTCTGAGTCTATGATTACCAAGACAGAGAGTGAGTTTGGAAGTGAGGGGTGAGGGGTGAGGTTGCTTGCAAATCGTACAACGGAGTATGTGGACTGAAGTTGATAGTGATGTTACACCTTCAGTCCGGAAAATCTTTGAGACTTGGCAGCACTAGGCAGTAAAAAGGCTTTTTTAAGACCTTCAGCTTGATGCTAGCTTGCCAGTATACCTAGATCGTTATAAAGAGAGAGGAGGAAAACTGCGGCGCCAGCTGTCACA
>QGMF01000833.1:0-15821 GCA_007821475.1 Lachnellula arida
CTAAATCTAATGTCGCTTGTGTGCTGACCCAGCAAGAAAAACGAGCAAAATCGCGTACTAAAGGCTCTCACTACCCTGTACGCGTTAAATTAGGTGTGGAGTTGGCCGTAAAGTACTGTAGGAGTTAATAGATCTTCGCTAATCGTCACCGGATACGCGTACTGTACGGGACGGGGCCGGTCAGCCAGGGCCCAGGCTACTGTAAGCTACTTGTAGAAGTTATCCGTATGAATCCAATTCGCCAAATCGCATCCGTCTGTGTGAACCAATCGGAACACGCTATGCATAGCCCATAACCGTGCCGCTTTGCGGGGTACGCGGGGTTTGTTGGGGCTCGGCACTCTCTGGCGACGGAGAAGGTCTCGCTTAGAGAGTGCCGGTGATTAAAGTAAATTAAGTCAATCATTACGAGTCCGGGGCAGGGAAGGGAAACCTGGAACACTAGAGTCTCTGCCTCAGGACAATACAGGAAGGGTGAGACGGGAGAGAGGAAGCTTGGAAGAAAGATAAGGAGTCGCATCCCTATAACCATGCATCTGTCCGCCTGTGAATAGTTACGAACACCATTCACTCGTCTCATTGCTTTCCCTTTCACTCATCTCTACCCCCTTACTCGCTTTACCCACACCACATCACATCATGGCAGCTCAAGCCAAGGACGACGGCCTCTCGTCCGAGCAAATCGAGGGCCTCGAGGAAAAGGCAGCGGACAGCAAATTTGATGTCGAAACCGAGAGCGCAATCCAGACCTCCAACACCCTCGACCTGGAGCAGGAGTACCAGGTATCCCGCAGGACATACGTCGTCCTCCTAATCATGGGCCTTACCTGGGGAACCTGCACGCTGGCGAACGTCGGGCCCTCAACAACCTATTCGTACGCCGTGGCCCAGCTAGGTGGCAAGTCGATAGGCTCTTGGGTGCCAAATGCAGCGCTCTTCCCGCTGATCGGACTTCAGCCGCTTTGGGTCAGTGAGCCATGTACTCGGTACTTTCCGAATTATCTATCTATATCTACATGTTTGTTTGCTTGCTTGTTTGCTGTCAAGAGTACTGTACCTACCGACTAGACAATGGCTGACATGAACTACTTCAGGGTGCCCTCGCTGACCGGTTCGGCAAGAAATGGTTCATCGTTGCCGGTGGCCTCTGTGGGATTGTCGGAAACGTAGTTGCGGCCACAGCGCAGGACATCGAGACTGTAATTGGCGGCCAGGCTTTGAACGGTGTTGGATCATCATTGTTTGTATGTATACCTATGCTATGCTCAGCACTTACCTCCCGTTACTCCCTATAGTACCACTTTCACAGACCTCCTGGCTGACCAGAACCATTACTGTAGCTGCTCGTCGTCCCTGCCAGTATGGAGATTGTTACGGCTAAGACGCGACCTTACGCTCAGGCCTGTACCGGGTTCTTCAACAGCTCTATGGCGATCATCGGACTCGTTGCAGGTACGTTACTTACGTCTCTCAGAGCAGCTCGAACGGTCTCGCCCGGGCTGGGTGGTATATGATGCTGATTTACTCCGTACTTGCAGCCGGGTGCTTTGCCAAGCTATCTGTCAACGGCTGGCGCTGGGTTTTCTACTTCGATGCAATATTTTTCGGCATCTCCGGTCTCCTAATCCTCATATTCTATAACCCACCACCTACTCATCTCCATCGGGAAAGCAACATCATGTCAAGGTTCAAAGGCATAGACTATATCGGTATTCTCCTGCTCCTCCTAGGCGTCGTCGGTCTCGTCACATCCCTGACGTGGGGTGGGAATGCGTATCCGTGGGACAGCTCGAGGGTGTTGGCGATGTTGATCCTCGGTGTCGTTTTTCTGATTGCCTTCGGTCTCTATGGTAAGCCCCGAGGGCGCAGACTACTACTACGAAAGTTCTAGCTGATGGACATCAATAGAAACGTTTGGACGCAAAGATGGCTTGATCGACCACCGCTTTCTCTTCTCTCGCAACTTCCTCCTCATCCTATCTGTTGCTTTCGTAGACGGCATGCTCCTATACGGCGTCAACTCCTTTTTCCCCGTTGAAGCCTCCGCGATCTTCACCAGCGATCCAGTAAAGGTGAACGCGTATCTGGTAATTACAAACCCCACGCTCGCAATCCAAGCGTCCGACCGTATTTCCACTGCTAACTAACAACACCACAGCTGCCGTTGAACTTCTTCGTCATCGTGGGAGTTATTGCCTCGGGCTACATCCTCGGCAAGACGCACTCTTACCGCATCATGCTCTGCCTCTCTCTCCTGCTCATCTCGGTCTTCTGCGGGCTTCTCGCCCTGGTGACGCCGTCGAGAATAGCCATGACGCTTGTCTTCACAGCCTTCATTGGCCTGGGTGTTGGCGTCACGACCGTGATCCCCGTTGTCGTCTTGACATACTCCGTGCCCTCATATCTAATGTAAGTCTTGCCGTTTCCCAAACCGTACCACGCGGAATGCTTCCTTATTGATATAATATTAACTTGGAAACAGAGGCACAGCCGGCACAATCTTAGCATCAACGCGAGCCCTAGGCGGCACAATCGGAATCACCATCTTCTCCTCCATCTACGGGAACCAAATGACCAGTAAGCCATCCATCACCCGAGCCATCCATCACATCACCACTGACTTCTCAAACCTACTACCCACTACCCACTGCCTTCACTTTATGTCACCACTACCTTCACTTCACTTCATATCACACACTAACCCCACCCCAACCAGAAAACCTCCCCACCGGCGTCGCAAAAATAGCCCTAACAGCCGGCCTCCCCAAAACCTCCATCCCTCAATTCCTCTCCGCCCTCCTCGACTCCACTGGCTCCCTGACCGCCGTCCCAGGCGTAACCCCCTCCATCATATCCGCGGCCACGAAAGCAGTTGCCGATATTACAGCGAAGTCGTTCAAGTACGTGTGGATTGCTAACATGGCTATTGGTGTCACGAGTACGATTTGTAAGTTCAGTTCAGTTTTCATTCATTCCAACCAGATGATCTGTGTGATATACGCGCGGTGCGAAATGCTGGGTACAGTACAGCACTGATGCTGATGAAACATGTTCATAGTGTGTCTATTCCTACAACCCGTTGATCAGAAAATGACGGTCCACATCGAGAGCGCACTGGAAGCCTCGGAGCTCCGCCATAAGCAGCAAATCACCGCATTGCCGTAATCTAGATCTGGCTGGGCTGATTGAGCTGTGCTTAAGTTCGCACGTCACAGAGACTTGCAACTTGCAAGGATCGATCGAATGATGATTTCAAATGAATGGTGAAGGCTCAGATCTGGTGTGTGATACTGTACCATCTAAGTATACGCCTGAATATAGATTCCAAAGTCAGTTAGAGATAGACCTAGGTCCAAGCAACCAATTACTCCATACCATCCCAGCTTCAATTACCTATCGTGATACCAGCTACTCCGGCGAATCCAAATCCAACTCCTGATCCTGTATGTATACCAAGCATTGGCCTAGCGACTTCGAGCAGAGAACAGTGTAGAGAATAAATAGTCCAAAATAATATACACGTATCAGCAATGAGGGAACGCCTTATGGACTCCATGCGCTAGCGTCTTGCATGTCGCCAATATAGTTTTTTGGGTGATGGCGCATTGCGCAATATAATGATCAATACGTACGTACGCAATACAGTACAAGTACTATATAAGCATGCTCCCCCGCGGCCCTGGTCATGGTCATGCCAGCTGGCGTCATCTAAGCGTCTTTTAAAAACTATGCTATCTAAGTGTTTTAGGAGTAGAAGTAGCAGAAGGCCATGGGTGAAGGTGCTAGCGCATTTTGTGTAGAGGAAGTATGATTGCGCCCTATAGAGAGAGGAAGTGTAGTGCGAGGAAGTGTAATTGCGCCTCGTAGAGAGAGGAAGAAGCAGGAGGCACGATGACGCCCTTAAGGAAGAGATGGCTAAGAACATATGTAGAAACGCCACCCCACTGCCCTTTTCTTTAGCTAGTTAGATTTGTTCCCCTGCTCCACTGCCCTTTTTTAGCTAACCAGATCATTCCATTTCGCCTAGCGTCAAAAAAGGACGCTATTTGTCATTTTCACCCTTTCCCCCCTTAGCCAAAACACCAAATTTTAGGTCGCATATTAGATGAGAAAGTATACACTAGCGCTGGCAATTATTCTCCACATTGCCAGCGAGGACTACAGCAAGACTCCGTCTTCTCCGCCTTGAGTGTAGTGTCCACCTCGAAAGTAATCCTGCGAATCCACCAAAGGAGTATCACCATTTTCATGTTCGTAACCAGACTGCATATCAGCTGACCCTGCTCCTGCCGGCATCTCATGCGCTCCTGCTCCACCGAACAAGTAATTCAAATCATCGAACCCCGCAAAGTCGCTCAAGAGATTAAAATCCACAAGATTCGACAGAACCTCTCCATCGAGCGCACCCTCCGACGCCGTCGGAACTGGGTCTCTGCGTTGTTCGCGTGTGGTCGCGGGATTCACGCCCGGGTCGGAGAAAGCAAGGATTAGCGATGCATCAGCTTGCGCTTTGAGGCTTGAGATTTGTTTCTTGGCAATATGGAGGACCTCGGAGATGAGTCGAGCACATCGATTCGCAACATGGACCTCGTCCATCGATCCAAGGATCTCTAGGCTTTTCTCCACATCTTTGACAAGATCTTTGGTGTCGCCCTTGTTGAAGTTTAAAAGGATCAGATAGAGGATGATCATGCTTGCATATAACACGTACGTAGTATTATACCACCTGTAATTATAAAGTTCAGCAGATTTTTCCAACCTATACATTCAGCTTACCATGTGCGGAAATAGTAGCGGTTGAGGTACGTTTCGTAAAGTAGTTTGACGGTTTCGCGGGAAGCATCTAGGCAAAGGTAGATGTGCCTAGAAAAAGTCTCTAGGTCTTCAGTTTTTCCAGACGCTATAAGAAATTGCCGATGCAGTATTATGCGCGCATTCCAAAATCCTGTGCTTAGGTCAGCAATCCACACGGCACGAGTCCCATGGCTAAACTCACGGAGGTTGAGAACAATCTTCTGTTTAGTGAGCCACTCTGGATCTCGTAACGAAGATGTGTCGATGTTTAATATTGGGGGAAGATCGCGCTTCCATTGTTGCAATGCATCATCAAGCTGATTTGCTGTTTCTGACATTTGCAATAACGACTTCTCCCGCAAGGGGTGGTACAACTCATCGGATGCTGCTTGCAAGATCTTTGAAAATGACACCATCGCACCTACTATGTATATGTCTAAATCCGTCTCCTAGTTCTGTCATTAGGGTTTCAACCGATCATCTCGAGGAGTTACTCACATCAACGGGTGCTAGCGGCACGGAATAATAATCTGGCGGTTTGAATAGAGTGTCACGCCCTGATGCACAACACATTTCCCTTTGAGGCGTTAGATTTTAAACAGCGTGTGCGCTGGGGACAAAGATTAAGGGCCTACATTTCATGGGCATAGATACACCTGGTCACTGAGTTAGTAGATAAGCTCAAGGACGTGATGAGAAACTTCTGAAAAGCCTGATGGAAATTCGATCATCTGCGAGTATTTGACTCACCACCAGAGGTTACTAGCTGCCGCTTGATCTATTGACGAGTCCCTAACCTTCACGTTGCTAATCCCAATGGCCAATGCTGTCCGTGCGGCCATGCCACTGTACATATAGCAGCTATGCGGCTTGAGAGCGTTCTGGGAGAAGACAGACTACATATTGCTTGTTATCAGAATCATCAGAGCAAAGTTATAATGGCCAGACCATGGGAGATTAAGTTGAAGCTCTGTGGATTATCTGCTCACCATCAAAAACAGGGCCTGAGTGCTCTCAAGCGAACAGATCTCGAACACATCTCCCAAGTTCAGCTTTGCTTGCTCAAAAAACACGCGTGCAAGTTTCAGTGGCGGATAGATTCTTTTTGTACTGATTTTCGAGGCGGCATTAGGCGTGGTCCTTGAATGCGACCCTCTAGTTGTCCCTGTCGTGGCACTTCCAAAAATCATCTCTTCGTCAGCAGTAATTGCCCCAACTGCGCAAACCGCGTTGTATAATGCCAGGAACCTGGATCTATGGGCGGGACGCGAGTTTCTGGGCTCTTGCTTTCGAGTTTCGAACCAAACTTCTCTCGCACATCGGGCAATGAAGGAGCTTTTTCGAAGTATAGGATGTATGTAATGAAGGTTGGCGAAGAAAAGGTTTATGCATTTTTTCTCTACTTCTAGTTGACTACTTCGAGTATCAAAGGCATCAGCCGTTGTTATCGAAGCTAGGCCTGATGTAGTGGGCCGATTATTCGGAGGCAATCTGTTCATCTCTCTTTGCCAATTTGATGAGGGCACGCTGACATGACTTCCTGATTGAGTACGACTCTGATCAGAAGGCACAGAGCCAGGCGACAGTGGTAAGCCTCCGCGACTAGATGGATCCAGCGACTGCATTCTCCCCGACGGGAAAGATTGCTCCGGGGTGTGCGGGGTGTGATATTGTTCTGGAGTGTGCTGTCTCGTTGGGACAGGATAGTCTTCGCTGTGAAGAAAGTTGACAAGTGACAGTTGGCAAGGATTCGAGCCATCGTCATTGCTTGGTGGCCTACCATCTGTTGTAGATATAGCATCATGTCGAATTGATACTCTAGAGCGTGCAAGAAGGCGAGCAAGAAAAGGCAGTGTTCCAGAAGGACCGAAGAATTCAGCACCGTTGGTATGGTTGTTGATTTCATCAATGCTATCGCCGCTGGCTATCTCAATTCTTGGTCCCTGATCTGAGATGAGATCAGTAAAATTGATAGTAGGTGACACGACATGACTAAAAACGCGAATCTTACCGGAATTACCAACTGGTAGATGGGCTGAAGCTCTGTAGTCCAGTGGAATAGGATTTATGGATTGGAGGTCAACATCGTTGCCGTTTGAGCGAGCTCCCCGTTCTGGATCTTGATCACGGGGTAGACCGTAGTCTGCGAATAAGCCCGGCATCCTGGGAGTTCCCATAGCAAATTCATTTTCCGCAGGAGGGCCTTCATGGGAGACTGAGGTAGCAAAACCCGGACTCTGGTGAGCCTCGATATGTGGCAAGGTGCTGTCATGGAATACCACGGGGTTTGGGTTTGGGTTCACGGGCACATGGTCGGCTACTGGCGCAGACAACGATACAATCGGTGCTGTGGATACTCTGGAGGTGGAAGCCGGAGCCGGAGCCGAAGCCACAGGAAGAGTCAACTGTTGTGAGACGAGAGTGGAGCTGGAGCGGTCTTGCTTTTTGACGGGATAGGTGCATTCAATGCCATATTCTGGTGCGGTGCAGTGTGGTCAGATTTGGATTGGATTGGATTGGACACAGGTAGGTGGGGAAGTGGGGAAGTGGGGATGTTGAGAGACTGAAAGCAGTGACGTACGGATGCAGTGAGAACAAGCCGGGGTTCCTTGGTTGCACTACATGTTTAGGTCAGTGTAGTTGCGAGAAGCTGCAAGTCGGCATTGAAGTATGAGGCTCGAGCAACGAAGGACAAGAGCCCATCGGAAGTGAAAGCCCCTTCCGGCATACTCGAGTACGAGCATATCCTGGCACAAGGTATTTTTCGGGCCGTAGCTCGCTCTGATTACCGGGCACGGAAAAAGAAAAACAGTGAAAGGCAAAGAAGGAACTACACTGCGCTGCACCGCACAACACTGCACTTACCTTGGACTTCCGTCTCCTGCACATAATACATGCGATGGCAGCGCGAGGCAACCGCTTCCGCTTCTGAGACGGAAAGGCGCTCGGCGGGACAGCAGGCACTGGTGGGGCAGGCGCGATTGACGGGTTTGAAGGCATGTTCGGATTACGGATTGTTGATTGTGGAGTGTGGCCTGTGGGTTGTGAATTGTGGGTTGTAGATTGTGGATCGTGGATTATGAATGGTGTTTCCGTACTGCTGCTGCATTTTGTTGCTGTCGTTCGAGAGGAGGACCGGACAGGATAGAGGCAAGGGAAGGAATTCTTGGGAGAATCCGCTTCTCGTTCCGACGGAAACGGCACGGAAGCACACGCGTAGCATGTCCAATGACGTTTCACCTCCCCCACCCCCGCACAGGCAAACCCCCGTATTGATGGGGTGTATCAACCAATCAGGAAGCCAAATCAGTTTGCCGACTTCCTTCCGTCTCCCTCCCACTCCATCATGTGCTCTCTAATTATCATTTCCATCCCCTTTCCATCGCGCTTCACTGCCTGAATGACAACGATGAACAACAACTACACTGGAGAAATAAACGTAGACCTTCCACCTTGACGATTCGCAATACTCGTACAGTACTCGTAGCTCAATAATATGGGGGTGAACTCA
This sequence comes from Lachnellula arida, assembly GCA_007821475.1. NCBI lineage: Eukaryota > Fungi > Ascomycota > Leotiomycetes > Helotiales > Lachnaceae > Lachnellula > Lachnellula arida. The sequence continues at coordinate 8,306 of QGMF01000833.1, forward strand.
GTTACTCGTACGATTCTCCAAGACACAGAGAAGAGTGTCCACAATGTCTCCATTTTGCCCAATGGTTCTCTCGATCAAGGCAGCCTCTGGGACGAAGATATTCCTGTTTTGATCGCTGGCGCTGGTCCGTCAGGCCTCTTAGAAGCTTACTTGCTTTCATGTCTAGGGAGTATGTGAATTGCCTGGTGCCCGAACAAGTGTTGTTATACCAATCTGACATCCTGACCGTGAATAGTCAAATCTCTGGTGATCGAAAGATACCCCAAAAGGTTGGACGCTCCAAAAGCCCATGCTTTGTCGCCCCGATCAATGGAAATCGCGCGCCAGTTTGGTCTCGACACCAATTATATGCGGAGTCAGGGCACCTCCAGAGCCGACGCCTATTGGGTAAATTTCATCACGAACCTCAGTGGGAGACATATAGGCCGTTTGCCTTACGAAAGAATGGACCCAGGTGTGCTGGATGCGACTCCAGAGGTGTGTATTCAAGCTACGCGCAATGACGGCCTCACGGGCAATGCACAACTAACAGACGTAGATGATCCATAACATACCCCAACCAGATTTCGAGGCCATAGTGGCGGATGCTTTGGCGAATGATCCGAACGTTGAGATTAGGAAAAACATGTCATTCATCTCATGCAGTCAGGTAGACATCAGATACTCAATCCGGAGAACTTCCTGACGCATTGTACAGGATCAAGATGGTGTCACAACCGAGGTGGAAGATAGAGGCGCTGGGCACAACTTCCGAGTCCGCTCTCGCCATCTCATTGCTTGCGACGGAGCGAAGAGCCGCGTGCGCAGTAGTCTAGGGATTGGATCCGAGGGAGAAGATGCATGTAAGTTCTCGATACTCGCATGCTGGCGACCATCTTGCTAAGATAAATGCAAAGACGAGACCATGATGACTATACACTTCGATGCGGACCTTCGACCTGTAGTAGGAGAAAACATCGGCATGCTTCATTGGGTGATTGATCCAGAAGTCTCGGGTTTTATTATTGGCTACGAGCTTTCTGATAATCAAGTCTTGATTTGCAATTTTGATGTTCGTGTCCACCATGCCGAGCGCAGTCCCTAGCTGACTGCCTTTAGTCAGAGAAACACCCTTTGGAATCCTGGGACGAAGAGCTGTGCCGCAAGACGGTAAAGGCAGCAATTGGCAGAGACGATGTGCCATTCAACGTCCTCAGCTTCCGACCCTGGGTCCTGAGCAGGAAGGTTGCAAATTCCTACCGAGTAGGAAATGTATTTCTGTAAGTCTCCTAATAAACATTATGTAGCTAAGCCAGACTGACAAAACTCTAGTGCCGGCGACGCCGCTCATTCGTTCCCTCCAACCGGTGGTCTTGGGCTGAATTCCGGCCTTGCGGATGTTCACAACCTCGCCTACAAGATCGCAGCCGTTCATCACGGCTGGGGGAGCAGTAAACTCCTAGATAGCTACGAAGACGACCGCCGCCACGTCGCTCTCGTAAACTCAGCCCAGAGCATCAAGAACGGCATCAAGATCTTCAAGATGCTGAAAACCCTTGGCCTAAACAACCCCGATATCGCGGTTGCGCGCGCGAACCTCTTCAAAAGCATCGACGACCCAGCCCAGAAGATCCTGATCGACGAGGGCGTTGAAGGCCAGCAGGAGCATTTTGACAACGTGGGTCCGCAACCGATAATCTTTTCTTCAACACTAATGGTGGTTTAGCTGGAACTGCATATTGGCTATGTCTACGGTAGTAAGATTTATCCATCCAATGCGTCGAAATACACACCCCAATACACCCCAGGAGCCCGCCTTCCCCACGTCTGGATCACGCCCCTGAGCCAAACCGCACTCGAGATCCTCCCCCGCCCCGTCGACACATCGTACGTCTCCGAGCTCACAGCCAACGAAGTAGCCACAAAACGATATTCCTCGCTAGACCTCTGTTCCTACGCCGCCTTCACGGTAATCCTTGGCTCGACACCAGAAAAGGAATTCCTAGACCAGGTGTCGCCGCGATCGGGCAAAGTGCTGGTTCCGGTAAAGACTTTGATACTGGAACGGGATTTCGAAATCGTGCCGGGCCCGAATTCTCACACGTGGCTGCAGAACTTGATGTTGCGGGACGGCGGCGGCGTTATCGTGAGACCGGATCAACATATCCTGTCGATCTTCGAGCCTAAAACGAGCGGTGCTGAGGTCTCACGGCTTATTGAGCAGCATCTTGGTATTTGATACGGTATACAATTCATAGAATAGAATAGAACTTGAACCGAGGCGGGGAGTCCCGGAGTTACCTATCCTCGCATGTTTTCACGTCTGACAGTGGACACTGTTTTTACTCCACAAATTTATACTCCGCGCCACCTGGAGAGCTTATTCCGTAAATGTAATGAAATACAAAGACAAGGCTCCAAATAAGAAGTCCCGCTTTAAAATTTCTTTAGCTGTTGTCTTTTTCTTTTTGGCGGTTCTAAGGGTTTCTACTAGGTAAAGAGCTAGGTATATATGCGGGATCTATCTATTCCACGCGAAACAGTCTCTTCTATTAGATGCATGTAAAAAATGCGAGGATAGTAAATTGTAAAGTATAGAATACGATACGATATGATACGAATACAGCTTGGCTATTAGTGGTTATTTGATTTTATATCAATAGACCGTAGATATTATACTCTTCCCCTTTTCTGCCTCCCTCGCCTCGTACTTAAGTCCCCAACTACAACTAGAACCTTAACTAACAAACCCGCTCGCTCGCTCGCTATTTATTTCTACTGTACTACATATCCGCACTACTCGTACAGTACTATTTGATACTTACTTCCTCACGGATATCTTTAAGTTAATCAGCAAAAGCAGGGGAATTTAATCAATACGGTATATCTCGATGTCGGCGAGTATAGAGTATGTTTGACTGCATGTACGGAGTATGGTGTTTTGATTTTTATAGTACCTTGCGAGGAGATGCGGAATAGCATCGTATCGTGGGGTGGACGTGTGTGTTAGCGAAGGATATTTGATTTGCTATGGAGGTCGGGATTTGGAATTCTGGAAGGAGGGAGGCGGGGATATATTAGTAAAATGTCCCTATACGGAGGAATTGCTAGGCGACTTTTTGGTATAGGATAGGGTGGGGTGGGACGTAGACCTTCAAGTTAGGTAGAAACTACATACAAGTAGTAACGAATGATTTACATGCGTCGTGACAGTCGTGCAGGGAGTTTGTCTGATGTACGAAGTATTTACCCCTTTACTACTACCTATAAAACTTTCTATAGTAGTGTTAGTTTCACCAAGTACATTAGTATATATAGCCTAGTATATATAGCCTAAACCGAAACCAAAAAAGGAGTATAGCCAAGGGCTAGAGAGGTTAGCAGAAGTGAGTGTGTAAGGGAATCCATATATATACAGATCCACATCACGTGCCTGGTCACCTGACCCACAGCTCTCGTCCGAAATCCAAAACCTCACCTGCTACACTAGTAATCAGTGGTTCTGTGGTTGGATTTTTAGGTGTAGGTGCAGAAGAGGTTTAGATATAGGTTATAGTAAAGAGGTGAGGGTGAGGGGGGTGGCCTCTTCGTTTCGCTTTGTTATCGGCGCTATGGCACGTGATATCACCATATTTGATTGAACTAATAAGTAGAAAGAGGTTTGAAGTTAATCTAAATATGTGTATTTTATCCCTAATATAGATCTAGTAGAGATCATTTGCTTTGTAAATATAAAAGTTAGGGGATTATTACAGATATAGTAGGAATAATAGCTAAAAGGTATCTCCCCGTGGCCAAGCCCTATATTTCTCCCACCTATTCAACACTAGGATCTACTCCATAAACTCCACCCCACTCCGCAACTCCCCAACTCCCCATCTTCACGCAAGTCTACTTACCTCCCTAGTGTCCCACAAAAAAACCCCTCCCTTCCAGAACCAACCTCACGCACCTTTGATTCAGTTGTGGACCCTGACATACCTGACGGATTCGGATATTCCGGCATGATCATCGGCCCTACCCTCACCTCCGCCGAAACATTCACCGAGGCCGAGTGCCCAATCCAATCGCCTGCTCGCTAGACGCGGGACGATTCAGCAGTGCAATATAGGCTCAAACCACCGTGTCAGCGATAAGGCGTAAGCTTTCTCCACAACCGGCGAACCGCACCCGCACTCCACGCCGCGTGGTTCTTGGCGGAAGCCTCCTATACGGAGTAACGTTCTTCGTTGTGGGTTGTGAGGAGTAAGGACCCCATAGACAGGCCGGAGAAGCTCCCAGGGATACCTGTTTAGGCATCCCGGATTCCCGGGTGGATCGGTGAAATTAAGTATACAGTACGAGCGAGTGTGATGGGTACGGAGGTACTTACCAAGGAGGGGGTTTGGGGAGCGGAGATGTGGGCATGTGGATGTTTTAACGGCGGAGACGTTCTAAGCTGGGGAGAGAGTTCCGAGCGTTTGTTTTCTTGGGGACTCCAACATCGCTAGCTTCGCTGATGCGTCGGCGCTACTGGTAGTTTCCGGGATGCCGATCACCAGCACCCAAACCCAAACCCAAACCCAAACCCCGAAATAGCAGCACAGCGTTCCAGACTCCAGGGATGGATGAGATACGGTTCCCGACAGATGCGTTTATATCATAGGCCGATCTCGCGCACTGGATCTCAAGTCAAAAAGTGTCGAGCTTCGTCCAGCGTTTATTTTCTACTTTACTGCCAAGCAATAATTATACTTCTACGAGTAATATCGATGTTGGCTTGTCCAATGCTTATTCTCCCATACCAGTCATTACCCTGGTCGTTCTGTGCCTCAGTGGGTCTCTGAAGTTCAGTCCTCTGGGAATTTGACCGAGAGTGTCCGCTTCTCCAATCCCCAACTTGCGGGGAGTACAGAAGGCCCGAATTGATGAGTTTTGCTGGGGATGCCACAGGTCAGGGGTCTCCACGGGGTTCCTCGTGGCCATATTGTGGTCTGAACACGGCCTATCGCGCATTATTCCTGGTTTTGGGATGATCAATACCCGAAATGAAAGAATATTAATATGAGGATTTCCCCCCGTTCTGAGCTTTCTTTCTTTCCCCTCCATCCCTCTCAATTTGGAAGTCCTATCGATACTGTTCTGGTCTCAATTCCTCCCCTTCATCATGGGTTTCCTCAAGAAAACACCCAACGCGGCTGTCAGTCAGTCCGTTGTCGGTCGCGCCAATGCCGTAAAGCAGAACGGCATCAGGGGCATGTTGGCCAATCCTTACGTCTTCATGACCTGCCTCTTCGCCTCCCTGGGCTGCATGATGTATGGTTATGACCAGGGAGTGATGGGTTCAATTCTTGTCATGGAAAACTTCCAAGCACACTTTCCCACCCTCACAGGCTCCAGTATTCAAGGGTGGCTTGTGGCATCGTTGGAACTTGGTGCATGGGCAGGTGCGCTATTGAATGGTTACCTCGCGGACAGAATCTCCAGAAAGTATAGCATGTTGGTTGCTGTGATCGTCTTCACATTAGGGACTGGGTTGCAAACTGGCGCTCAGAACCCCGCAATGCTGTTTGCGGGAAGGGTGATTGGAGGTATTGGAATTGGAATGTAAGCAACATCTTCGAGTCTATTTCTGCGGCATGAATCCCATTTTCTTTTGGCCAGGCAATGCTGACTCTGGAAACTTGCAGGTTTAGCATGGTTATCCCCCTTTACCAAGCCGAGATTGCTCCACCTGAACTTCGTGGTTCTCTTGTCTCGCTACAACAACTTTCCATCACCATTGGTACCTGTATAGCGTTCTGGCTAGATTACGGGATGCACTTTGTCGGAGGATCCAACTGCGACCCTGCTGGAGTACCAAACCATGGATATGGTTCAGACGGCAAATTCTCTCCTTCTCTCGCCCATGGGCATAACTGCACGGGCGAAGAAGCCATCTCTTGGAGAGTCCCGCTTGCGCTCCAACTCATCCCAGCGTGGATCCTCTTCTTCGGGATGTTCTTCCTTCCATTCTCCCCCCGATGGCTCATGATGAAGCACCGTGACGATGATTGCATCGCCTCTCTGTCCAAACTCCGCCGTCTCGAACCCGACAATGCGCTTCTCCGAGCCGAATACCTCGAGATCAAAGCCGCCGTCATGTTTGACGAAGAGACCGAGGCGGAATACAATGCCAACAACAAGTTTGGAGCGTGGAGAGCACTCTTTGCCGGGAACATGCTCAAGCGTCTCGCCATTGGTTGCTGGCTCATGATCTTCCAACAATTTACCGGAATCAACGCCGTAAGCAAAACTGGCTCTTTGATTTTACCCTACCCCCTTCTATTATGTTTCGTCTCATGTACTCCTACCCCTCCTGTAAATTTCCTAGACTGGGAATATAAACTCCATTCACTCCCGAAACCATCCTGAATAGGAAATAACTAACTCCCCCGTGTTGTAGGTGCTGTACTACGCCCCCCAAATATTTGCCACGTTTGGGTTTACTTCCGTGACGACCGAGCTCCTGGCTACCGGCGTGACTGGAATCCTACAAATCATCTTCACGCTCCCCGCAGTCCTCTTCCTCGACAAATTCGGCCGGAAATCATTCCTGATCACCGGCGCGGTCGGAATGTGCGTCTGCCACGTAATCGTCGCAGCCCTCGACGGCACCTTCGAAGACTCGTGGCCCACGCACACCTCCGCCGGATGGGCATCCATCGCATTCATCTGGCTCTTCGCCGTCAACTTCGCGTACTCCTGGGGCCCCGTGACCTGGGTCCTCACGCAGGAGATCTTCCCCAACAGCATGCGCTCGCGCGGCGTCGCCATCGTGGCCTCGACGAACTGGATGTTCAACTTCGTCATCGGGCTCACGACGCGCGACATGCTCGACAGCATGAAGTACGGCACGTACATCTTCTTCGCGGCGTTCTGCGCGGGCGGCGCCCTTTTCGTGTGGGCGCTGGTCCCGGAGACCAAGAACAAGACGCTGGAAGAGCTGGATATCTATTTTGGGGGCGATAATGATAGTATTGCGGTCGCGGATAAGGCGAGGATGCAGAGGATCGAGGAGAGTCTGGGGCTGGCGGGTGTGCAGACGGTGGAGGACTTGAAGACGGAGAAGACTGTTGGGCACGATGAGCACGAGGTGCGGGGGCTGTGAGGGGCAGGACGTTGGCTTAAATAATCAAGTAATACTGCGTTAGACAGATTCAAATACTGAGAGGATTTCCAAGTCCAGGTAGTTCCTTCTCCGTTTCTACTTGGTCTCAGTTATTTCTTGTGTAAGCCAAGGAGTATCTTCAGGAGAATGTTCTAAATACCAAGTACCACTTTCGTTTACTCTAGCGTATATTTTTATCAAGGGGGTGGGGGGCTGAACGAAAAGCGGCACTCATTACGATCAACAACTTTTAATGTCCCACTCCGCGTGGCACATTATAAATCGGTGCCGCTTTTTCTGTCCATGTTGGAATTTGAAGGTAACACGATGTCTGTATTATTTAGGGTAAAGTGTCAAGTACGCTAAGATACAGAGTTTTATGGTGCCAGCTGACTAAGCAATCCAAAA
>QGMF01000834.1:0-15795 GCA_007821475.1 Lachnellula arida
TGCCCATAAACCGGACATTGAGCCTAAGGTCCCTTGGTCACGTGTCACGTTCGTAACAGGTAGACCTAGTATTAGTGGATTTGGTGGTGGTGGATTTGGTGGTGGTGGATTTAGTGGTGGTGGATTTAGTGGTGGTAGATTTAGTGGTAGTGGATCTAGCTGTGGCATAGGTTTTAATGGATCTAGTTGTGGTATAGGTTCTAATAGCGCGTTTGATGATTCGTTTAGTACTATCTATAAAGATGATAACTAGAGTTAGACCGTTATAAACTCTCCTTCTCCTGTCTAATGATATTGATGATCGGGTTTGCTTATAGGCGTTTTCGGGCGTTGGTGGACATGGAAATACCCTTTGATTTAATATTGCATTATCTTTTCACTCACCGCCTAGCTAAATCGCGTTGCTTTTCTTAAGCTGTAGTCCTTGACCTAATATTAATCTAAGGATTTTCTACCTTATAAATTGTGCATATGCTTTGCCTATGATTATAGGTGTAAACTAATAAGAACCAACGCTATTAACTAAGGGATGGATATAGTAATCTATAAGACTTAGAGATAGATATAAGAGCACTCTAATTATTAAGCTAGCTATTATTATAAAGCTAAATGTAGGAGCACTCTAATTATAAAGCTAGATATAGGAGTATTCTAGTTATAACTAAGGTTCTTAGTAGACCTTAACCTCTTAAGATATAATGCATTAGTCACGATAGTTAGCTAGCTTTATAATTAGAGTACTTCTGCTAGTGCTGCATTTAGCTTTAGAATTAAAGTTCCTACATCTGGCTTTGCAATTAAAGCTCTTATATCTAGCTTTACAATTAGAGTGCTCCTACATTTAGCTTTATAATAATAGCTAGCTTTATAATTAGAGCGCCGGTGCAGTGCTCCTATAGGTATCTTCAGGGCTTAATCACTAGAACTGCTAACAAAGCATCGCTTATGCGCATCAACCGTCTATACACCGTTGTCTCGCGTAAACCGTCTATATACGGTCTAGCTCGCGTAAACCGTCAGTACACGGTAAGGAGCTCCCACCAAGCTCCGCTAAGGTAACATTCGTTTGGTCATTCAGGACAGACCTAGGTATTTCCTAGCTAAAACTAGCCCCGGTCTACGTGAACTTAAAAGTAATGGTCAGGTGATCGCATGCAAGAATGACTCACCTCGTGAATATATTCCGTCAATTTGCTCAGACGTCTCTTATTAAAAATTACAACCAATATTTCCTTGCAACCATTTTCGAACTATAGTACGGTCAAAGTTTGAATTGTTAAAGATATCCCGATTTGGAAAAAAAGCACTGAATGCTCGTTCCTTCCTGATCTGCCAGACTGCCCCGCATAAACTTGACTTGGATACTAAAGAACTGCTACAATGACAACGCCACCAATGCAACAATGGCTTCTCAAGGAGAACATGCCCTTTTGGGCCACACGACAGGCCAGCCCTCCGAGCCTGGAAAAGCTTCACCTGTGTCAGATAATCCTCCTCGCGCTTCCCGAGCAAAGGACCCGCCAGGACAATTCCCGGATCCCGTAATTTTCTTGCCCAAGCAAGAACACCGCCAAACCTTCATCATCCTACACGGGCGCGGTTCCACAGCCGAAAAGTTCGCGCCTCCAATCCTAGCAACGACCACGCCATCCGGCGAGACACTCCAGACGGCCTTCCCGCACGCCAAACTCATATTCCTGACGGCGTCTCCGAACCGCGCGACCATCTACAAGCGCTCGCTTACGCACCAGTGGTTCGATCATTGGCACATGGAGGAGCCTGGGAAACGGCAGGATCTGATGAGGGCCGGGCTGCGCAAGAGCGCCGGGTATGTGCACGGGGTCTTGGGGCGGGAGATGGAGGAGGTGGGGCAGGGGAATGTGGTGTTGTGGGGGCTTAGTCAGGGGTGTGCTGCGTCTTTGGTTGCGCTTTTGACGTGGGGTGGTGGGCCGTTCGCTGCGATGGTGGGGATGTGCGGATATCTGCCGTTCGCGAATCATGTTGAGGATATTGCGAAAGGCGGCAGCGCGGAAGATGGTGATGATCTTTTTGGCGAGGATCAGGGAGACGACGACGACGACGACCCGTTCTGCAATTCCGGGGATGAGGAAGATGATAGCGATGGGTTTGAGAAAGGTAGAAGGGTTAAGCAGGACCTACCATTGCAAGCTGTCACGTTCCTGAGGGACGAAATCGACATGGAGGATAAGGCAGGCATGGTGTTTCAAGAGATTCCGGTTTTTATGGGACATGGTACGGAAGATGACAAGGTTCCTATCGAGTTAGGTAGGGAAGCTAGAACTTGCTTGGAACTCCTGGGAGCTGATGTTAAGATGGTGGAATATGAAGGTCTGGAGCACTGGTACTCGGATGAGATGTTGGGTGATATCTTTTGCTTCCTTAGAGAAAAGCTTTGTCTTTAAATTGAACAGCTATGCGGCTTGATCCAGCTACTTAAGATAGCAAGACCCGTATTTCCCCGCCGGTACGAGGGAAGAATGCTCGCAAGGGCTCTTTCTCATCATCTTCCTCTTCCCAAATCTCATCAGCAGCGATCAATTTATCTTCCACCTGCTCAAAGTCGTCACAGAATCTTTCTGCAGCTGCTTCGGTGATCTCTCTAGCTAGCTTGGAGCTCTGCAGGTGCTTGAGATTCTCCATGGCATCCATGAGTGCTGACGGGAGAAAGTCATCCAGGGTCTGGCTTGCCTGGGTCAATGGCTCCGGTTGGAAGGTTTCGAGCGACCGAATGGATTTAAGGTCTTCTTTCGTGTCTGATAATGGCGCTAAAGCTTGGAGAAGAGGCTGCAATGCCGAGTTGTTTCGGAAGAATGAATATTGGTGCTCAATGAGCCCACTGGCGTACTCTTGGACAGTTTGTTGCATGTTAGATAGACGCTCGGTCGTGAAATCAAACGGGGCAAGAGTATTTCGGGCTGCCAACAGACAATTAATGGAAAATATAGCGCTTTTAGGCGACTCTAAACCCTCAGCCAGTTTTTTGATTCCTTGAATGAATGGATCGAATGCCTCTGTAAGTATGGGCTGGAAACCAGTCTCCCGTGTGTCCGCAGATGCGAAAGAGGTCTCGTATGTTTTCATAATGGCTGTGAGTTGCTTCAAGCCGTCTTGTAAAAACTCAGGAGGACCTAAATCTGCTGGAGGGACATGGGTTTCCGTCTGGAGCCCAGCGACATGGTCACGCATCAAGGCTCGGAATTGACGTAGTGCCGATTCTTCCAAAGTGGATAAAGCCTCAAGAAGAACTGATTCTTCGCCGAGTAGCTTGGAAAATGTAACACGGTAAAAGTTCAGGAGGTTCGCAATCTTGTACGCCATGATCGTCTCCTCGTGACTTTGAATCATTTGGCCTATACGTTGACGTAGTACTCTCGCAACTCCGGTGACATCTCGATCCACCAGCTCGTTTAGAGCTTTAAGTCCATCAAAGCTGCTGGAAGCACCATCATCCGCAATTCGATTCCAGGGTTCACTATCTCGCCCAGCCTGGATACCTTTCGCAATTTCATCTCCATCGGAGATGAATAGAACCTCGAGAGCTTCTCGCTCACTAACGGTCGCAGAATGAGTCCAGGCTAACATATCTCCGACATATCGCAGTGGATCGTGCGCGACTAGTTCGATGGGTTTCACAGAAGTATCCTCTTGGCCATTAACAGACGTGCCAGTCAGTGCGGTGTAGAAGGCATCCGTGAGTATATGTTCTCGCGCTTCGGCGAAGAAATCCAAACAACTCTGGAAAAGAGAAGGACGTTCTGCTAAAACTCGAAGAGCTCTCCGTATCGACGAGCTAATTTGGGGATTTTCCAAGTTGAGTGTCTTGAATTCTCGCTGAATCCATCTGTAAAGCTTTTGAAACGCACCATTCAGGTTCTTGGAGATCTGGTCCATGACCTCAAGTCCAAGGCGTTGATTCTCCGTCCCAAGTAGAATCTCGCAGTCGGTTTGGATTTGTTTCGCCCTCGTCAGGATTGCAAAAAATGTGTCATCCACGGGTTCAGAAGTGGATGTAAGAGTTGCAATCTCATCATCTGACATGACAAAATGGGCATTGAACGCGTTCAGCAGCTGTTGTTTGGATTCAACGTGATTCTTCTGCTTCATCAAGTCGGTGGCCTCTTCGAGCACCGGGGCAGTTTCCGTGTGAGCTGAACTAATGTGACGCTTCATCTCTTCACAGCCTTCATTGAGACTCGCAATGGTAATACCAATGCGTTTGAGGTGCTATAGAAATCAGTCATGGAGTTCAGCTTTTGGTGGCATTGGACGCACCTCCGCAACGTGGCCAAATTCCCGAATAATATCCCCATTGCTTTCGATGACTTCTTTCTGCACATCTAGCCTCAGCTGGCGCCGTGTTTCAACATTGTTTTCCACATTGCGTTTATCGAGGAGACTCAGCGCATCCCTAATATCAGGATCGGCATAGGAGGCTGAAAGGACACTCGTGACCTTGGAAGAGAGCGGATTGGTTCTGAGAGCTTGCGGGCTTGTGGGGGGCGATCCTGGTCGTTCATTACCCTCACCCAGACCCAGACTGGAAGTCTTTCGGGCAAGAAAATAGTCACTGGTCATAATCAGGGGCTTTGATTAACTTGTTGACAGTTGATGGAGAGAAACTCGGATGAGCTGCCCAGGGCTATCCTGGATTAGGCCTAAGGCAAGGCTGAAAACCCAGCCTTGCGCTAAGTACAAGCGCCATCGCCCGAATGTCGATAACAGTCATTCATCACTCACTCGTGGTCCTTGAGTCTGAAATACGGTACAGGAAGGTAATAACAGCAACAGACCTGGTGACTTGACTTTATAACAACAACATGGCATGATTCTTTGCCGCGCAGCATTTGGATACCGCCTTGTCTCAGAAGCCTACCTCTACTAATGCCAAATGCCCCTTCATTCGCCTCCCTCCATCGTCGTTCCTGGGTTGCTTTCTGCTAACCAACTCTACCCAAAGAGCAGCTTGTCTGTCTCAGCAACGCCGCAGACTGTGAGATAGGTACTTACCAGCAACTTTTGACACAATGATGACCTCAAACCTCTTGTCGCGTCTATTACCCACGAACCCTACCGGCCGTTCGATATATGACGACCTCAGAGCCCATGATGAGGGCACCGAATCGGATCTGGAGGAGCGAGCGGGCCTGGCACTCGATGAAGAGAATCTGCAATTTCGTGATGATGAGTTGGGAAATGTAGACTTCAACGGCGAAGATAGCCGGATCACGAGCGAAAGCACAGCATTTCTATTGGCCCAAAGAGATGGGCCGCATGGCAGAGGAGCGGAACGAAGGGGGAAAACACAAGGAGATCGCTCGAAATGGCTTCCACAGTCGCCCAGACTGCTTGAAGAAGATGGGGATGATGAGGTGCCACATTCTCTTTTGATCGAAGGCAGCGAGATGCCAGGCCCGAGCTCTCCAAGCCAGCCACGGGTCCGACAGACACCACAACCAAAGAGACAGCCTCCTATACCTGGGCCACCCAATAGAGAAAACAGAGCCCACTGGGAAGCTGCTCAGGCTCAGCAGCGGCTTCACCAAGAGCCCACCCCTGAGAGACCGCAAGCAACTCCTCAGCGAGCGGGGATGCTCACAGGTAGTGCCAGGGATAAAGCAATGTGGAGGTGGATAAATGTCACAAACCTGGACAACTTCATGGCAGAGGTATATGATTACTATCTCGGAGCTGGAATATGGTGCATCCTGCTTGAGAGAACTGTTGATTTAGCGTAAGCTTTTCATGATGTACGTGGATAAGGCTCTCGCTGACTTCCAGATATAGCACGAGTATATTCGTTGCCGTCTTCACAACGTTTCTTACACAGTGCGTGGAATATGACAGAATCCCCAATAGCAGGAAGTTATCCGAAGTCATTGTACCAAAATGCACATCAAAAATCTCCGGGATGCCAAATGTTGCCATTTGGTTGTTTACTTTGTATTCCTTATTCAAGGTGTACCAACTCGTGGTCGATGTTCCACGTCTAATGCGCTTACGTGACTTCTACGAGCAACTTCTTGTAATTTCCGATAGCGACATGCAGACAGTTCTATGGCAAGACGTTGTTGCCCGGATCATGGCTCTCAGAGACGCTAATCCGATCACCGTCGAGAAGATATCGCCTTCAAATCGAAAGTACCTCGGAAGTAATTCGAAAGAAAGACTTGATGCGCACGACATTGCAAACAGGCTGATGAGAAAGGAAAACTATCTTATTGCTTTGTTCAACAAAGATATACTGGATTTGACACTGCAATTCCCATTTCTAGGGGCCCGTCAACTCTTTTCGAGGACCTTGCTGTGGAATTTGGATTGGTGTATTATGGGCTTGATTTTTAACGAGTACGGCCAGGTTAGGCAACTGGTCTTGAAGGACTCGCATCGCAAACAGTTGAGTGATGGTTTGAAAGCCCGGTTTGTGTTCGCAGGATACATGAATGTCATCCTTGCTCCCGTCATTATATTATATCTCATGGTCTTGTATTTCTTTAGATATTTCAACGTATTGATCCCCTTCTCAGCCTGCTTAGTCTATGCTAATGAGTCATTAGGAGTACAAAAAAGACCCTGCTGCTATTGGATCACGGCGGTACACGCCTTTGGCGGAGTGGAAGTTTCGAGAATTTAATGAGCTTCACCATCTCTTCCATCAGCGACTCAACATGTCATATCCGTTTGCGTCACGCTACCTCGACCAGTTTCCGAAGGTTAAGACGGCCCATTTTGCCAGATTTGTAGCGTTCGTGGCAGGCGCCATAGTTTCGGTTCTGGTTGTTACAACCTTATTGGACCCAGAGCTGTTTCTCACCTTCCAGATAACCCCTGACAGGACTGTTGCTTTCTATGTCACTCTCCTTGGTGCGGTTTGGGCAGCCATGAATGGCTCCATTCCGGAGGAGAATCTTGTCTTCGATCCCGAATACGCTTTACGGAACGTGATTGATTATACACACTACAAGCCACCTCACTGGGAAAACAGGCTTCATAGCGATGAAGTCAAAAGGGAGTTTGCTACTCTTTATCAAATGAAGATAATGATATTTCTGGAAGAAATACTCAACATTATCATTACCCCTTTCCTTCTTTGGTTCAGCCTCTCGAGATGTAGCGACCAGATTATTGACTTCTTCCGAGAGTTCACCGTCCATGTTGATGGGGTTGGATACGTTTGCTCTTTTGCTGTGTTTGATTTCAAGAGAGGGGATGGAAGAGGGGCCCCGCAAGGCAAAGATCGAGCAGACCTTCGGGATGACTATTATTCCACGAAGCATGGCAAGATGACAGCATCGTACTATGGGTTTATTGATAACTACCTGCTTAATCCTAAGACTGGAGTCCAAGGACATGTGCCTCCTGGCATGCGACAGCAGCAGTTCCATCCTCCCCCCGCTTTCCCTGGACTCATGTCACCGACTCTCGGGGGAGATATGCAGACGTCAAGAATGGGCCGCAGTGAGAGACGCCCAGGAAGTCGAGCACCGGGTGCTGGCGGACCTCAGTCTTCTCGGACTCCACGATTCGCTCCAGCGGGTGCGCAGGGCTCACCAATGACCTCAATTCTGCTGGACCCGCATCACCAGCCATCCACATCTGGATTTGGAGGACGTAGTGTGAGACGTACCGGCACATCGCGTTCTCGATATCAAGCTCGAAACAATATTATCGAGGAGCCAACTGAAGATGAAGATGAGTCGACTAGTGGTAGGAATAGGAAGCAGGGTCGTGGGCCCAGCCAACCTTATGAGAGTGTAGTCGGGCTTGAGGAGTCCAGATGGGAAACATCACCCACGAGGGGTACGAGTAAAGATGCTGAAGATGAGGGCGACGGCGAGGCAGCTGAAGGGGGAGTATTAGGATTGTTTTATCAGTTTCACAAGGCACAAACGGATGGTAGAACTGGGGTAAATATTTGATATTCAGCGGGATTAGGCACTTTGTGGAGTTTGGGAAGATTTGGCATGGAAGGCACTCGGATGGCGAGTTTGATATCATACATTTGAATACAGTTATACCAATAGATTGATTGAGCTGAATAATATTATATTAGTGGTTTGAAGCTTATCGGCCGAGTCGGCTTTATGCAATTTGGCATGCTCCATCCCATATCTCCGGGGGTTGCAAGATGCATCCGGACAAGTACTCCGTACAGGACCCCACCCCACATATACAGTAGCTTTATCGTTCACAAATTAATAGGTGAGCGTATCGCCAGCGTCTTGGTGGTCGTCCAAATCGGGGTTACTGTAAATAGAGGGTTACTAACTCCTTGCACCTTGTGACCCCCACTTAAACGCAAACTCGTGACAAGGGAAGGGAAGAGAACAAACAGCTGATAGCCACAGAGCCACATGGCATACCTAGTCCAAACAATTGCATCAGTCCCTACCATGGTAATCCGGTCCCTTGGACATGGGATTCTGGCACTGGCACTGGGGCGCGGAGGGAGGAAAGTGAGCTGAGTTTCTACAAAAGTGGTACGATGGGTGCGGGTTTTCGATCTGATAACTCTGAACCCCGGATCCTGTTGGCGGTTTATGCAAGCTGTGTTTCGCTAAGGGGCCAGGGGCCTGGAAAAGTGGGAAGGGGAGACTTTATCAGATCCGACGAGACCACTGAAGCCAGGCTTACTCCTTGCTTGCGAAGCCGGAGAGCCAGCCCGAGCCAGCACTGTTTCTTCACGCACGGGTCGAGAAGGAAGCCGGTGGTAGCGCATTTTAGGAGTCAGGTAGTGCAACCACGATGATTTATAGTTCATATTCAAAAGAAAGAAAGAAAGAAAGAGGTCGGGCTGTCCAGTTGTGAGATAGGCATATTATAGCGTTAGCAGCTATGAAACTTAAATGAACTATTCTTTTAAGCTTTTCACCAGTGCTTTTTTGTTGCAGAAGGGTGATGAAGTGAAGGACTGTAAAGCTCCTCGGTGAATTACACATCCCTGCTTCGCTTGATTTTGGACTTTTTGCTGCTGCAGCAAAGAACTCCATTATCGACATACACCTCTTCAAACCTCCAAACAGCCAGCCCAACCTCGTCCCTCTCCTCTCCTCTCCTCGCCTCTCCTCTCCCACCCCATCTCAAATCGCACACGGCCCAAGCCTGCGATACCTTCCCCAATATCTGGACTCGCCTCCAAACCAGTACCACTCCGTCATTCCCGCTGCTATCCAAGACGCCGTCATCCTGGCTCTGCAATCAAATCCATACGGAGGAGGTCCTGCGGCAGTGGCCCCCCCAATGGCCCAGCCAAATGCAGAGCCCGCAGAAGAGTATGAGTACGTGCTGCCAAATATCAGTGGCCTTGATACTCGTCTCCAGATTACTGACTACTCGTCATTAGATATGAGGCCTTGCCGCCGAACTTCTCTTTGATGCAGAACATGGCCGCTGGTGCTTTTGCTGGAATAGCTGTAAGCACCTCGAAAACGACGCCGATAGGCATCGCAGACTAATATGTTTATAGGAGCACACGGTCATGTACCCGATTGATGCTATCAAAGTGCGCGATGTTTGCCCCTGGGGATGATGTCAAGATATTGTTACTGACCGACGCGCAGACACGAATGCAAATACTCAATCCAACCCCCTCCGCAGTCTACAATGGGATGATCCAGGGAGGTTATCGAATAGCCACGGGGGAGGGAGTCCTCAGTTTATGGCGAGGCATGTCCAGTGTGGTTGTTGGAGCCGGTTGGTACATCTAGCAATTTCTGGGGGGCAAATGCTCATATATCTATAGGACCGGCTCACGCAGTCTACTTTGCTACCCTTGAAGCTGTAAAGCATGTCATGGGAGGTAACCAGGCTGGTGTCCATACCCCTCTTGCTTCCTGTAAGTATTGTTGGAATTTTCGGCTTCCACGGATATCTACTAACACTTGGCAGTCACCAGCGGAGCTTGCGCAACAATTGCGAGTGATGGCCTCATGAACCCATTCGATGGTATGTTTCTCGAGATGAAGGGCCGAGGTCACCGCTGATAATCTACAGTCATCAAGCAGCGCATGCAAATTCACAATTCGCAAAAGATGTACAGATCCATGTTTGACTGCGCAAAATACGTCTATCGGAGCGAAGGCATATCCGCATTCTACGTCTCTTACCCCACGACGCTTTCCATGACCGTTCCTTTCACCGCACTTCAATTACTCGCGTACGATTCGATGTCGACGTTCATGAACCCCACGAAAGCTTACGACCCGGTAACACATTGTGTTGCGGGAGCTGTTGCTGGAGGATTTGCCGCGGCTCTTACAACCCCTATGGATGTGGTCAAGACGATGTTGCAGACGAGAGGAACAGCTAACGATGCTGCGCTGAGGAACGTTAGTGGATTCATGGAGGGAGCCACATTATTACACCAGAGAGAGGGTTTCCGGGGATTTTTCAAAGGGATGCGGCCCCGTGTTGTTACTACGATGCCGAGTACAGCGATTTGTTGGTCGGCGTACGAGGCTTGCAAGTGAGTTTGCCAGGTCCCCGAATGATGCAAATCAGAACTGATATTTCCCAGGGCATATTTCATCAGAAAAAATGATACTGTTGTTTAAGACATCAGTGAAGCAATTCACGAAACATTGAAGATTTACTTGTCGTTGACTGCGACTTGGCGAAACATACACCTTAATAACATATTTCTGACAAACATACTTTGTCACTTCTTCTCCGAACAATCGAGGCTCGCAGTACATCACATCAGATTCAGGATATCACGACCTTTGCCTTATGTGTTCTTTTTGCCCCTGGGACAGGCACCAAATATCTCCGCGCGGAAAGAAAAAGTTCTCGATTTTTGTACATATTTCCTACAACGTACTTCTCATTAGAAGGGGTTTTGTTTTGGGCGGAGCGTGTCCAGTCGCCTGACTGAGCTGGGAGACTGAGAAGGTTCAACTTGGCGTTTTTGCGAATCATATGCATGGATGGGGTTGAGGAGGACCGCTTTAGAGCTTGCGTGCTATTGTATTTATAATAAGGAAGAGCATGCCACGAGTGAGAGGGAGGTGAGGTGAGGAAAGAGACAAAACAATGCATGCCGTTACGAACACACAGGAGGTCGGAGGTCTTTTGTATTTGCGTGGAAGTTTATTGAGAACCTGGTGAACTATATTTAGGAGCTAACAATGATTTCGGCAGCAACGATTACTGCAATAAGAAGTAGGTTCGAGTTTGGAAAAGGAGAAGGGCTATGGCTTACTACTTACTTACCTAGGTATTATTCTTTTCTTGCGTAAGGGTTGCCTCATTCGTATGCACACATGATGCTGAGCTAAATGATGAGGCTGCTCCACCACCGGATGGCCTCAAGCGTTTAGAATCAGCCGCTAGAAGGACCCTAATTCTCTACCTAGCACTGGTGCACCGCCATCTTCGAATCCTCGATCGCATTGTAAGCAGGCGAGTCGAGGTGAGGTGAGGGCCGTGAGACTCATGAAAAATGAGCTGAATTTTTAAAAGCATTCACCCTTCTCCTAACATTGCAATATTCATGAGAGCTTGTGGAGTGATAAAAACAATCACTATCGCTATTTCATTGAAAGCTTCGCGGGGTATTATTTTGTTGACAGGGGCCTTCCCTACGTCACAAGACAAGGGCCAACCCAACCCAACCACCACCAGCTCCAGCACCAAGCGAATCTTGTGAGCGTCCATTATTACGAGCAAGCAAGCAAGCACATGAGCAACGACAGCGTCCTCGTACAAGAACGACTACCACGAATCCACCCTTTCTTACCTGATAATACGAGCACGAACTGAAGCTTTATCCGTTCGGGCTCGCCACGATATTCATGAGCAGACCCAAGGAATCGTGCTGCCATGATGCGAAACAAGACTGCGTCGTCGCTGCAGAAGACGTACGATGAATGCTATTTGATATGCTCGACTGCTGTTTATTTCGAGGGGCAGGTATGTATTTAATCCTTTTTGTCAGCATTGAGGAAGGACGCTGATGAATTCCAGGGCAACGAGGCAGAAGCACTTCGATCATGGCGCTCCGCCCTAGACCAAATATATTACCACAACGCCTACCGCGTCCCCGCCGGCTACATCCCCAAAACCGAGACGGAGAAAGCGCTCAAAGATAGTCTGCGGGATATGGAGATGCAATGTAAAGAGCGCGTTGATTTGTTAGAAGCTCTGAAAGCATCACGATCGGAGAAGGCGTCGGGTGAGACGTCTGCAGAGGAGAAAGATGGCAAGATCCATAAATCATCGTCCAGACAGACACCAAGGCATTCTTCAGAGGAGCAACCGCGGAATAATGGAGCAGGATATATTGGCAATGGCACGATCCCCGTGGTGAGTTATGAGGGGATTTCGAAGCCTCCCCCGCTTCCCACGAGACCAAGTTTAGCGCCTAAGAATAGCTCCGAGAGAGCTGTGGTAGGAAGGAAATCGGACCACAGTTCGAGCTACCGTGTTTCGAGTTCGAAATTGGCTGGTGAACCGTCAATGACGGCGGGCATGCTGATACCGCCTATGAAGAAGACAATGTCGAGGAGTCCTAGTCCGGAGAAGGGGAGGACTATGCTGCATACGTTGAGATCCAGTGATAAAACTGGCAGGAAGCCGAGTCCAAGGGGCTCAAAGGCCTCTGCTGCGCGGAAAGAGAATCCGGTGACGAATAAAGCGGCTACTTTGGCATGGCAGTCGACTGCAAAAGGTGGCCGAGATAGACTTGGGCGAACACTAGATGCGGAGCTTGGTAATAGCTCGACTGCCATCCCGGATACTGGCCGTACAAATAGCTCGGGTGATGCAACGGGAGGTAGGCTTGCATCCTCGGGTCACGTCCGATACGACCATAAGACACGAACACTGGTACCGGACAATAGCCACAGTCATCCTCCATCATCAGCGAGCCCAGTGGATTTATTAACAGGGGGTGATCTATACGGGGCTACGGCACGATCGAACGCATATCCGTTTCCACCCACGGATCCAGGTCAGCCAGGCGCCGTCTCTGGTTCTATGCTCACTGAGTCTAACTTACATGATCTTGTTGATCTTGATCTTCCTAAGTCTCCTTTTGGAACGGCCGCTACGATCCCACAAAAAGCAAAACCTCCACCACCTCCACCTCATTCCAAAAAACCTACAAACTTTGAACCTCTGTCGTATCCAACCTACCTCAAAGAGTACCCAGAGACTAGTGCAAGGAAGACCAGGGCGGAGAATGACCTACCACTGCGACGAAAGCCTGCACCGAAAGAAAGTGTGGAAGCTGAAAGTTCTAGCAAAATGTCGCGAAAATCGATCCCAGCCACTACTTCATCCCCACGAAACCGTGACCGACATCAAGAAAGAGATGATGCAAGAAGAGCTCAGAGGCGAGAAGTGAAGAAGCCGAAGGATGAAGATACATCTTCACAAAGTCTTGATGACGACACAAACAGCAGTGGAAACCAAGCCTCCAGGCCGAAAAGGAAAATGAAGCTAAAGCAAAAGGAAAGGGAGATCCTTGCAGACCCCACAACACCTACATCTGGCGATTCTGGGGAAGAAGAGAAAAATGCAACGAAAAGTGCATGGGAAGAAAAGGTTGCGCATTTAATGAAGAACTTACCCCGGGGTGTGGACGAGGGAGCCGCAAAGCAGATCTTCAATGAAATTGTCGTTCAAGGTGACGAAGTTCATTGGGATGATGTAGCAGGATTGGATATCGCTAAGAACGCTTTGAAAGAAGCAGTCGTGTACCCTTTCTTACGACCAGATCTTTTCATGGGTCTCCGCGAACCAGCAAGAGGCATGCTTCTCTTTGGACCACCAGGAACAGGAAAGACGATGTTAGCAAGAGCTGTAGCTACAGAGTCGAGATCTACGTTTTTCTCGATATCAGCGAGTAGTTTGACGAGCAAATATCTGGGCGAGTCGGAGAAGCTGGTACGGGCACTCTTCTCACTTGCTAAAGCTTTAGCACCGAGTATCATTTTCGTTGACGAAATCGACTCCCTCCTCTCATCACGCTCCGGATCTGGCGAGCACGAAGCTACACGACGTATCAAGACTGAGTTTTTGATTCAGTGGAGTGATCTTCAACGTGCAGCAGCGGGGAGAGAACAGACGGATAAAGAGAAGAAGGAAGGTGATCCTAGTAGAGTCTTGGTGCTGGCTGCCACGAATCTACCTTGGGCAATTGATGAAGCTGCTCGAAGACGGTTCGTCAGACGGCAATATATCCCATTACCAGAGGATGAAACTCGGGCAGTTCAATTAAGAACGTTACTGGGTCATCAGAAACACAGTCTTGCCGAAAAGGATATTCAGCGTCTAGTCCAGCTAACTGATGGTAATTCCCTCTCCCCCTTATTATTTAGCTAGGCTAACACACAAACCAGGTTTCTCAGGCTCGGACATAACAGCCCTAGCTAAAGACGCAGCCATGGGCCCACTCCGCTCACTCGGAGAAGCCCTACTGCAAATGTCTATGGATCAGATTCGGCCAATACAACCCGTGGATTTCGAGGCTAGTTTGGTGAATATTAGGCCTAGTGTTAGTAAACAAGGCCTTAAGGAATTCGAAGATTGGGCTAGGGAGTTTGGGGAAAGAGGTGGTTGATGATTTTATACGCTGAATGATGGTTATGGGAATTGTGGAGTATTGGATGATGCTTCTTGGGCTTGAGGACTGTGAGTTTTGATACCGGGTATGGGATGGAAGGTATACTCTAGCATAATTGCATTTGATAGAATGCAAAATGTTTGTGGCTTGCAGAGTGCTCGTAATTGTGACGTGCTTTGAATACCCAAATCGGAAAATGCTTTCCCCTCAAAGCCTAGGTCGAGCAAGCTGGGCACATATAATACAATGCTCATATGATATCTGGTTGCGTCCAGAATGCCTCATGTCTGTCTGGTATATGGTACAATGCCGAAACGCCTTTTCTTACACCCACTTTATACAATCACCGTCCATCATAGCCCAGTCGCAATCGCATCGCACATGAGCCCCCTCATCCATACCATCTCCTCTCAACGAACCGCACCCCTAGCATGCAACAAACTCCTCAAACATCACATCACATCACAACTCAACCCTCTGCCCCTTCCCCTTCCCCTTCCCCTGTCCCTTCACCTCTCCCTTCACCTCTCCTTCCACCTCATCCTCCACCATTCCCCCACCACTCCTCCTCGCCTCCTTCGCCGCCCTCTTCGCAGCCCGCTCCTCCAACCTCTCCTCCTCACTCGGCACAGCCGGCCGCGCCTCAATGGGCTCCCCGAACGGCGCGACGATCTTGCGCACGACGTGGTGCACGTTCTTGGAGACGCGCCAGCCGGAGGAGATGGAGATTATGTCGCCGGTGCGCAGGCTGGAGCGGGGGTCGTGGACTAGGAGGTGCGAGGTTTTGTTGAAATCCTGGGATGGGGGGATGGGTGTTAGGAATTGGAGTTTGAGGTGGGAGAAGTTGGGATTGGGGGGAAGGAGAGGGAAGGGGGACGGAGAGGGAATGGAAGGGAGGGGGAATGGGAGGGAGGGGAATGGGGAGAGGGAGGGAGAGAGGTACTTTTTGGATATGTCTGTTCCATTTCTGGACTCCGATTCGTACTTTTACTGTTTTTGCCATGAGGCCTGATGATACTACCACAGCGTTCATCTGCCGCGATGCCGAGGCGGCGAGTTTTTGGACCTGTGTGCTCATTTTTGAGGGGGTTGATAGGTAGATGAGAGGGAGCGAGCGAGAAGACGGAGAAGTGTTGCTGGATTGGAATTTGAATGGGATGTTTTTGGAGGTGAGGTCGGAGGTTGGAAGGGTGTGCCGATTGGGTGGCGTG